>WHPZ01563114.1:0-15963 GCA_016617965.1 Macrosiphum rosae
GTTAAGGAGATCTCTGCACCATTTTCTTTTTAGTCGTCGATGAGGATTACCAGGAATTTCGTTTGAAGCTAATTCACGGATTAACGGATTTGTGTGGGATATGAGATGATCATGGAAACATTTATAGAAGTGTTTTGCTTCTTCTTGAACAGTCTTTAGACGGAGATAATATTAATATTAAAATTAGTAGAAACATGCTAGATATTCATAATACTTAATTTTTTTTTTTAAATTAATTTGTACATAATTCCATGTGTTTTACCAATTTACCTCTAAAATATTAAATATCTAAAATTCAAATTCTTCTAAAATCTTACCTTCCTATGATATTTATAATCGTAATTGATTTTTGAAAAAGTAAAACAAATCGTCGATATTTTAACACTACCCGGAAATTAATTACACAGATTTCAACGTTAAGTTTCCAGTGTTATAAACTCTCATTGCCAAAATGTTAAAACTTGCAAAACAAATAAAACGATGATAAACTTTACGCAGTTTTCATGTCCTAAAGTTCCGATTGAACATCCCAACAGTTTGACAAAATTTGTATATTCGACAGGTAATTTAAAAGTTTTCCTTGGAAAAAAACTTATCTTAATCTAAAAACTTAATATACTTTGTGATTTTAACCACAGATATTTAAAAATATTCTGCCATTTCTTCCTTTTTCGTGAAATAATTACTATTTTGGTACTATTTCAGATTTTTACCAAGCAGATACCCCAAAATAAAACTAAAATATTAAGTCTAAATAAACTAGATTACAATAGTATTGAATCATCGATTCTCTTCTATTAAAATGATTTTAGCATATTAATTTATTTCTTCAAAATTAATAAATGTTATTGTTATTTAAGTCTTAAATGTTTAAATTAATGTATTATCAATAAAACAAGGTAGAATACTGAATAATTTACTATGGTTCAGCCATTTCATCAAAGTATCCAATGTTCAATATATTCCTGTTAAAAATACCCCAATTAATATATAGTCCAATATTATTTGAAATAATCGCTTTTGGAAGTATAAATATCTAAAGGTTACAACTAACGCCAAAATATTTTCATTACAGTTTATTGTCAATTAAATTGTATCAAGTATTTCACTAGATCCGGTCAATTAAAAGAATAACATTGTTTCTGAATCTAAATTAAAACCTACAAATTCGAAAACTCTTATTCGATATTATTTATACGAATGCCCTTTTGAAATTCTTAAAATTAAATAGACACGGTTACAATCTTTAGTGGTAATAAATAATAATAATATCAGCCTGACTACCTGAGTTATCTGGTTAGCGGCACGTGGCAATTTTCTATTGGTACCTATGCATTATGCATTGTCATATATTACTGGGTGAAAATATATTTTCTTATCATTTGTTATCAAATCAACATTTTAAAATTAAAAACTAAAAAATAAACTTTTGAAAATAGCCAAATAGGTAAAACGCTACTTGCAAATGGTGAATATTTACATAGCTTACACAGATCCAAGGAAATAAAAAAAATAAACAAATAAATGTACCTACTTGTGTATAAATTATAAATGTAAAGGTTGCTGTCAAACTCCTAAATCCTAATAATAAAGATAGGTACCCCACACCATAGAATTGTTTTAAAAATAAAAAATGTATATCAATTATTTTAATTTAAAAGAAATTTATTTTATATCTTTACATAAGAAAAACTTTTAAACGTTCCGAAATTATCAATACCAAAACAAGAATCGGTCATACCAACCTCACCCACATACATATCATAAAACACGAAGAACAACCCATCTTTATGCAACGAACCACACTCAATCAAACACATAGTCCTAGACTGCCCGCTATATGTCAACGCAAGAAACATCCTAAACCAACTTTCACCGATGAAGGAAGCACTAGGAGAACACACACGCACTTGATCCATGACTTCTTCAAATCCATCGGCATCGAAACAAAAATTTAATATTAAGATAAAACTACATAACTAGCAAATATAATTTAAAGATATAATTCTTTAAAAATCACTCATCCCATAACTATGTAATCTTAATTTATAATCTAATTATATATCCATTAATATTAATATAACCACAACTACAGGCTAATGACCTAGCTGTTGGAGTATTTACCAATAAAAAAAAAAAAAAAATAATAACTTTTAAAAGTAATCTTCTGTTGTTTTAAACAAAAATAATTAGTATATTATAATAAATTAAAGGATATTTATTATTGCTTTTTAATTTATTACTATTTTGTATAAGTACGTTATTCAAAATATGTTGTTCAAAATCATTCGGTTTATACCTAGAATAATCTAAAAATAATTGTTGAACGTAGTTTGAAATGCAATAATTGATAAATGAGAATGAATACTTATGTTTATTATAATATTATATAATTCATAATAATCTGTTAGGAATGTATGTTTATCTAACTTATTTAGTATAATTAAAAGTAAGTTTATACTAATTGTAATAGGGACAATTTTGAGTTAGGGATCATTTCATAGGGGATATTTTAAGCTCAGGATATTTTGAGGATACGCCATTTATTTTTACTTTTCCAAACGTGGAAGTGATATATTAAATAAGTTATCAGTTCGATGAAATGCGATAAAACGTTGAAGAAGTACGAATACGACTATTGATCAACGCCGTTTTATTATGTAACTGGCTTTGGATGCAGTGTTTGTTTGACACTAGAGCTACGTAGGTCAGTGGAGTCGGATGCATGAATGTCTAGTGGTCAGTCGTTTGGACTCAAATCCTCTATCTCAACATTTCATCGTTATAGGTAGTATCATCATTTATTTTGAGATACCGGAAAAGTGAATTTTTTATTCAGATGTAGCTAAATTGCCTATTCATCTCGCCGTGTTATAATAATGTTGTTATTGAAATACCTGATAAAAAAAACAACTGGGAAATCGCTTCTGCTGTATATTAATTTTGAGTGTACCTTGTCATTGAGCTGGTTAAGTCATATTTTATTTTAAATTTGAGACAAGCTTTTAACTCCTATGTAATTAAATACGGTTTGAAATGATTACAAGATACGGTAGATAATCATTTTGAATAAAATATAATTTTATTCAATATTATACAATAAGAAAATTCACTGTACAAGAATACAACAGAACGTTATCATAGTGGCGTGAGTGATTATTTCAAAATATTTTATTTAAAATAATAACGGGAAACATCCACTGCTCTTTAGTAGGTTTGGAATGTACCTCGTCATTAAGTAGGTTACGACTCAATTTTGGGTCACATGAGCTTTGAAATTGGGTCGTAAATTCGCAATAATCTACTTTTAAATTAAAAAAAAAATATATGGTAAAAATTTATTTTATTAAATTGTACGAAGCAAATATAGTGAACTTAATAATACTAAACTAATTGACTGCAATAGATATGTTAAATTTAAATTTAAATTCAATGATAAATCATGCCGTAAGAAAAACGATTCTGAACGAATAAGGTAACAGTTGAATATCAGCATATATTTCCAAGGATAGTTAATTTTTAAGGATAGTTATTTTCTTTTTAATTCAGTAGGTTGAACTAATTTTTCCCATAAATACTTCAAATACGATGTATCTAACATTTAAGTAAATGCTGATCTATACTCCGGGAAACTTCTATAAACCATTGATCCACAGTGTAACCACATACTCCACGAAATCAGTGTCAGCTGAACGTCCCAGTATTAGCTCAGAATCCATATGTCACTATGTGTGAAATGGTCAGTTGGTTAGTTCCAACATCCGGTTAGTTGATCGTCCGCCGGTCTCACTTAAGTAAGGTACGATTAGCTATCGTATCCACACAATATATCTTATCAACAACGAATTATAATTAAGAGGTCCACCACACTAGCGGTGCAAGCAAGTACTCGCGGAGTTTCCTCACACTTTTTCGGAGGTGGGGTGGAACCATCAATCAGGTATTTGATTTCGCTTGGTTTTAAAAGAGCTGGAATGACTGGAACCAGCTGACCTCTGTGTGAAACAGTAAGTAGAAAACGGCCAACAGAGTTTTCGTGGTCCAATTATGACGCACGACTGTTTATCCGTCAGATTCACCCTCGGGAATGATGATGATAGAGGCCGTAAACCTCCACATACCTCAACTAATTCTTAGAGCTAATGTGAAGTACACCTAGATTGTAGCCGTAAGGCTGTGGTAACTAGTGACGCACTGTAAAATTATGTGCAGAGCTTTGTGGCACAAAAATCTCGAGATCATTCCAATCATTTTAAATACTAATTGTGTATAGAAAATAAAAATATACGTTATGGTGAAACTTTTTAGGTCTCTTTGATTAATATAATATTAATATTTGAAAATCATCAAAATAACTAAAATCGATTTAAGAATAATTGTTATAGGTATTAAATAATATCAGATTTTGTCAGAATTTGTACAAGGTACAAACGTTAATAAAATAAACCTAGACCGTCTAGCCTAACTGCTATAATAACAACTCATGAGGAACCTTGCATCTTTCATGATTTTTGATATAGTAGCAAAAACTTAAAATCTTCAAACATTTATAAGTTGAAAAAAAAATTTCTGAAAATTATATTATATTTATAATTTATATCTATATTACCTACAATTCTAACAAAATTATTAAGTGAATGTTATGTTGAAAGTATTTACAGTTAATATTTTTTGAATTATAACACTATAACAAAATTAATTTTGTTGAAAATTTGTATTACATAATATTGTTGTTGTGTCACTGTAACCTAACTCCTGAATCATAATTTTATTTAACGTATTGCTTCTTGCTGTGATGATCAATATTCAATAAAGATTTTTGAATGACGGAAAACCTTTAAGGTTGGTGGGTTTTGCACCGGGAACATAATAAGTACATCTATACGGTAACCCAAGTTTTTTAATATTATAATATGTTCCAATGTTAATCAATGCATTGTACGTATCGTGGTAGGTTTCTGCTTCGGTAGGTGTCTGCTTCGATAGTGGAAGTTTGTTAACCCAACGACAAACGTTGGAAACTTGCAAAAACTAAGTATGGTGAAACCGATTTCAGTAGGAACTCAATATCCTTGATAGTCAATGTAGGTAGAATAATACAATTGACAAAGTGTAATTGACTTGAATTTAACAGGCGTAGTGGGGCTAAAATAATATAAGGATGGATGAACGATCCTCTTTAGATAATCAAGAATTTTTTTAATGAATGCCGCAATTAGCCGTTTTGATTATTAGACAATCATTAGAAATAGGTAGTAAAATTAAATCCGTCAGTTCCCATCATTAAAATAAAATCGTTTTTTAATTCGGAGAAATAAGTGAACATTTTAAATATATACAAGTGGAGTGACTTATTAATAAGATATTAAACGTTGACATAAAATGGATTGTCCATGACCTCGTTCTAGTCTTGAAAATGTTCTGAAACAGGAGTGGTGGGCTAAACACTTCCTAAAAGAGAAGCATATCGTGTGAATGTAATAAACAATTTACATTTCTTCTCACCGGCTTTCAAAGAGAACAAAAATTAGAACGACGATTGCCTTTGTTTTGGTGGATTATTCCAAGATATTAGCCACTATAAATTGCTCATACTTATTAGTTTTTACTTTTTAATTATTACTTTATATTTATTAATCCCGACACGAAGTATCAGAAATGGCAAGTATGCAGTATGGTTTTAAAAAGTGCATACTAGTAGCATAAGTATACAATTTTGGAGTCCATCCACGTGTATTAAAACTACAACGAAGTTGTTTTACTGGAAGCAAGTACTAGGAAGAAGAATAATAAAGAATTCTATATTAATTAAATTTGAACTCAAATATACTACATAAAATCAAGTTAGATATTACCTTAGCTGTTTCTTATTTCAATCTTATAATATATTCCAAGTATGTAAAATAAAAATAAAGTAACTACATTACTGAATTTTAATGAAAAAAAACTTTATTTCTTTAAAAATGTAGACAATTTTTTTCTAATTATAATTATTTGGAAGTGGTACAAAGGAGTATTATGGTTACCTCATGCGTATATTATATAGGTATATTATCTCAATGTACAAAAAAATATGTAGTAAGATTTATTTTTTGAAAGAAATATTATAGGTACCTACAGGGTGGCCGAAATTTCACTTATAACAATACTACGCAACCATTATTTTCCAGTCTGCGGAAACATTTCTTGACAACGTGACTGAAATTATAACTTTTAAGACGTATCACAATTCGTGTCTACCTATGATCGGTGGTTGGCATAGAACAGACTGATTTCCTACAGTATTTTATTATAAAATATTTTGAACATTGTTTTAAAAATAATTGTAAGATCTAGTATACCTACTCGATGCTATTTGGTCATTATATTGTTCTTTTGATATTGGGCCTTAGCCTCTTTTGTAATAAATGCAAGTAAATTAAATAAAATAATTTGCAAATTTTTATGATTTTGACGTGACCTTCAAACATGTTGCTTACAAATATTTAATATTTTTAAATTGCTATAACATTAACTTATGAGAAAAATTTATTATTATTAAAAACTTTTTGATTTTGAATAAAAAAAATTATCAACATAAACCCAAAATTAAAATTAAAACCTAAATCTATATCAACCCCCCTCCCGAAAAATAAATAAAGTACCAACTAGATCCAATTTTCTACCACTAACCACCCTCTAAGTATTTGAAGATTAAATAATTTATTCTACTATAAACTGTGTCATTACTCATTGTAATACCACATTCGCCATTCGCGCCACTCAAAATCTAAAAACAATTACGTTAAAATATTCAGTTGACCGTTATCATAACACTTAAAATCTAAATATAATTTCCTTTAATTTTGTGTTTATTGTAGTCGGAATGTAGTAAGTGATAGTTATACTAATCAATATTTATTTATCGAAGCTCTGCATTGTATTAAGATTCATGACGTGTACCTATAGGCTATAATTCACAAGGTTTAATTTTCAATTCTTTGATAATTCACAAAAACATGTAGATAAAAAAATATATCAACATGTAGGTAGTTTATCTTCACAAATCAACGTTATAGCCTAATTCAAGTCAATATATTCTTTATTTTGTTTTTTTTAAAAATCCAATGTTTTTTATTTGTCTTACAATTTATTAAAATAACAATTCCCCTAACGATTGGTAACACTTATTTTGATTAAATAACTAATAATAAATTACTAAAAAAATAATTGAGTACTTAACTTTTATAATATTAATAATCAAATTAACATCGTAATTCACAAGAAAATACTTCTAACTTATTATGGTGTTTATTTATAACATTTTTTAATTTAATTTATTTACCAAAATTATTCCACATTTTATATTTTATTTCACGAGTTCAAATTCAAAACTAGCTAAAATGTTATTTAAATTTAAGAACTATTATTATTGTTAACACAAGTTTTAATACATTTTATAGTCAATATTATTGTTATCAAACGTTTTTATAATTTTTAATAAGGAGTGGTTTGTTATTATAACATAATTATTATCATTCTCATGGAACGTTTTACATTAACACTACACCAAACAAGAATAAAGAAGAACTCAAATATCGTAAATAATTATTATTTTCTAAATGAAAAATAAATTATAAAAATTGTTTAATTAAAATGTCAACGCGTTTTATCAAAATTGCCCGAATAATTAAAAAACAAAAATTAGTATAACATGAAGTTATATAATGTATATAGTATATATTATATGTAATTTTCAATATGTTTCATATATTCTTCCAATGCTTCTAAAATTATTTTAAATTTAATTATTGGAAATCTATACGCCTATTATAATTTATTCATATACATGAACTCAAATTTCTAAAAAATAGAAAGTATTGAATATTTATAAAATGATTTATATGTATATTTAATAGAACTAAAAAAAAAATAAAGCTAATATTAATAAAGTGTCTAGTGAAGTAGGTATAGTTGTATAATTGAACTATTTAGCAGTATATTGTGTTCATTGGTGTGTAATATATTACCTAAACGAAAATACTATTTAAGTATATAACAGCTTTTAAAAAATTTTAAATGTATAGTTAAAACACTTAACCACATTAATTTTTATTTAGGTATAATTGCTGGTAAAATATTATGAATTTGTTAAAAATCTAAAAAATCGTTATTATACTTGAGAGGGTAATCTTCTAGACATTGACCACCTATAAAAACATTTGATCACCATCCACAAACAAAAATGATTGCTTGAGTTTAAATTTATATCAAGGCATCAAGTAGATTAAAATAATACCTGACACTATCGGACCTTGTGTTCGGTGACCAATCCTTTGAATAAGTAAATCTTCTGCTACCACCGGTTCTCAGATTCCTTGCGTCATTCCATCGAATGAAATGATGTTTGAATGTGTTCTTAACTTCAGAATTGACAAAGCAGTAAAATATTGCCACCATAAAGCCCTGTACAAATAAAAATGAATCACAAAAATGTAAATTTAAACTGGCGTTAAAACATAATAAAACACTGCATTGCATGTATCAAGGTCCAAGGATAAGATGAAAATACATTTGTTTTTTTCTTTTGTTAATATTAATTAAAAAATATTCTCTCTTAATATTCATTATTTTATAATTTTAAATAATAATATCTTATTACCATCGTAAATCAAGATTCAACTTAAGCATTATTTATTAAATATTATATAACGTGTATTATACATTATTTTATACTATGTTCTTACTCAGATTATATTATATTAAGCGAAACGTGTGAATATCAGTGAGGTGTAATCCCAGACACCTGAGATACCTGACTGATTTTTTTCTAATAAATAATAATAATATCGTTATCAACATTTCTAAGCTTACCTGCATAGACAAAAGTGTAGCTCTACCATAAGAATAATAGTTAGCGTAAGTACCGGATTCCGTAGGCCCGACCATGGTTAGTATGTAGGTAACACCTAACAATGGTATGAGAACTAACAAAGCTTTACTGGCTTTGCGGTATTGTTGGGTTTCAGCCGAATTCGCTGACCTTAGCTTTGTTATTAGTACCTACAAATGCAATATAATGTTAACTAAAAAAAAAATTCAATTCAATCAAATTGTTATTTTATTATTACTATTATTAATGATCAAATTGTTAGAAACACATTTTATTTAATATATAATACTCTATTTACCGCCAAAATCTTGGTTGTGTTAACAACTGAGTATTTTATTATAATAAAAATACATTTATTTAACTCATTATAAAAATATGATTCTCGGTAAAAAAAATACTACAATAATATTCAATATGTTATTCCAAATAATAAATTAGTAAATCATATTACCATCATTATAACCAAAATTACGAGAAAATGTATTGATTAATACATATAATAGCTGACTATTAAACCATAGTGCTGTAATCATTTAAATCTTTAAATTATAATAATTAGCTCATATTGATTGCTCTTTTTTTTCTGAAATCTCTTTTTTCGTGGCCCGACCTCATTAAATTGTTCAAATTGTTGGCCTCCCACCTACAAAAAAAAATCCTGGTACCGTCACTAAATATTATATTATACAAGCTGATCCCGTGCATTTCGTTGCCCCTCAAAAATGCCAATTCTATATAATATGAATAATATGTTTTTATTTATAATATAACGGTTACCATAACAACAATTTTAAACCAATCCTCTCCCATTTTAAATTAGCTTATCTTCTGCCCAGAAGTCTAACCTATCTCTGTACTAAATGATTCCATGCACTTGCCCAGAAACCAATAATTATTATTATAATACCTTCAAAACCCATGCAACCATTCATAAACCAAAATGTCCATAGGATATCTCAAAATACCTGTTTGAGCACCTCCCGGGGTTGGTCCTTCCTCTTTTTAAATGAGCATATCTTCTGCACAGAGGTCTAATCTATCTATATATATAAAAATATCTGATCCCGTGCACTTGATTGCAGTAGCGGATCTTTATCATACATATCACCGTGACAACCATTTATGTACAAAACATTCCATCGGAAATTTCAAAATAATATTTAGATGGTTGCCATGGTAATATGGACACACATACACGTACATTCATTTTTATATATATATAGATTGAACTTATAACCAATTTAAATTATGGTATGTACTTTGTAAGCATATTATTTTTAGAATCGAAGACTCAAGTAAGCCGACTATAATTTTTAAAAAGTATTATTTTTTTATAATTTAAGAATTTCTAGTGAATTTCTAGGTCACCAGAGAAAAATACTTAGGTGACCATAAGTTTTATATAAATTATATTAACTATTAAAGATTACCAAAAAATTTTGTCTGAGAATCAGTCTAAGAACGTTTAATTATGACCGATGTCATAGTTTCTGGCGTTAATATTTTTGAATAAAATACAGTAGGTACTAGGTACTAGGTTTTTTTTCAGGTACGTTACATTCACTTTTTATTTATTTGCCATAGAGGTACGTTACTTCCCAATTACCTCGCAAAATACACTCAAGTTTCACAAAATACACTCACGCACACACAAATTTAAACGAACAATTTTGTGATCGCACACACAAAATACTCAATATGTATAGACTTAACACTCACAAACACATATATTGTGTTGCTTGGAATAAGGTAAATTTTGAATAACTCAATTGTGTAAAATCATACCTTTTTTACAAATTATTGTGTAAGTTCATTTGTTTCGTTGACTCTAAAAATATTCTTATGCCCATACGGTAATTCAAATTGTATACTGTCTTATTTAGTAAACTATTTTTAATAGTCCAATACACTGCGCTTATATTATATTATAAAGTATAATACATCCATACCAGAAAAATTCACCAATAATCTGAAATTATTTATTTACTTCTTAGTATAAGATTTACAAGTAAAACTAAAATCGTCAAATAAAAAAAAAATATGTACCTAATTTACTAATAGTTATTTATTTTTTGACATTTCAAATTTAGATTTGTACGTGAAATGGATAACCTTAACTTCGAGGATTATCCCCTGGATCTTCACACCTCTTAACTTAACTTTAATTTTAGAAATTGAGTCTTGTTTATATTTTTATCGTATAAATAGTGTATTATATATATATATCACACAAATATTTTTTTATACTTTAAAAGTGAAAACAAAAGTCAACTTACCCACATGATTTTTGATAGAAAAACCAAGTTTACTATCAACACTATTATCGCCGGCCCTTGGTAAATCCAATCATGCACGGGATGTGGTGTCATCCAACTACAAGAATCGCTTCTTTCCTATAATAGAAACATGAATATGCGCTGTAAGTTGTTTGCTGGTGCCATTTAATTTTTCGACTAGGCAACAACAAATAATTTAATTTAAGAATGGATTAGTATAAAAACTATAAACCATAATGAATATTAAAAAGAGCCTATTGATATTATTTTTATAAAATTTTCAAAATGTTAAGTTATTGTTAAAAAAAAAATAATAATATTAAGCAGAATTATTAAATTTGTATATTGAAATAGGTTTATAAATTCTGAATAGCATAAGCATGACATTCAGTTAGCCTGAATTTTACCATTATCATAATCGTACTATTTATTGTATTAAATAACGCATTTTATTATTACAATTTACAACCATATAAATATTTAACCTACTTAATACATAGTTGTATTTGTTTTTATTATTATCTAATGATTATGATCTTTGATGAATGTTGACTTTTTGAGCTTGGCATTAGCGTTTATATACATTTTACATTCTGGGTGGAGTGAATTTATAATTAATTCATATGTGGACATCGCATTTAGGTAAAAATAACAATTTAAAAAAATAAATATTATCATTATATTTTATAATAGACACAAAATATAAAATTTCCTATATCCGGCACTAAGTATATACAGTAAGTCCCAAAAGTCCCTATCACTCATTAGGTATAAGTATATCCTATGATTTATAAAAATATTTTATTATGAAAAAATTCAAAATAGTGTGTATACTTTATAGTGTATATAATACATTGCCTATTATAATTAGGTAGGTACCTACAGTATTAAGGTGTACAGGCATACTGCTTATTGATATAAAAAATAAAATACTTAAGTAGCTATTAAACAAAAATTAAATAACCATAATTTGTAATTTGTATATTGACTACTCAAATGATTTGTACAATATGAATACCATTAATGAATAGTGATAACCCATATATTCTTTACAAGTATACCTACTTATCAAAACAGTTAATACTCAGTTACTTACAGGTAGGTAAGCATTGGGTATATTTGATACTCAGACACAAGGCAACAAAAGTAAAGTATAAAATACCAACAACCAATTGGGTGCTAACTGTAGATCCTACACACAACAGCTGGTATACAGTTTGAAACTCATTGAACCAGATATCTGATAAGATGTTTTAAGAAGTTGGCTCAATAGCTCATGCTTAAGTTTGTATTGGATCACAAGGAAACCATTTAATGTTTGATACGTATCGAAACGAGAAATGTAATACTTTTAGCATTTCTTATTTCTAGCAACTCTGTAAACTATATAATACAAAACAGCACGCATTCCAATACACCCGCTTAAATTCCAATTTATCTACGTGAAATAGGACATTTCTGCCATCTTGATAGTAAGGGATTTTGATAAACTTTTGAACATCAAGATATTTTTATTTTACTGAAAAATAATAATTAAATATTTGAGATGCATAAAAACTTGTGTAAAATTAATTTTAAATATTTATTTGTTATACATTTAAAAGTACATTGCAATTTGCGATTTCTCACGTCTTATCTTTGCATTATTTTTAAAATACTTCATTCTACAAGTTTGTAATTTATATAACTTAAGTACATAAAGGTATAGCAAATGAGATTATTTTCATAAAATCATATAGTATATGAACACAACTAATATTATTTTTTTACGTTATGCTGAACTTAAATTATATAATTTGAAAAAAATAGAAAATTTGGTAAATATGAATAGACATGGAATTATTATTATTAAAACCTGTTTGCATTAAATATTATTACCTATATCATTTTGGACCCTATATATCCCAAATATATGTAGGTATAATTCATATAAAATAATTTTGCTTCCCGTTAGTAACTAACGTGTTCTGAGATAAAGCGTTTCTAGTTCCCGGATGGGTGACCACCAAGGTTTTTAGCAATGAATACGCGTGATCCTCAACTAACCGTAATATCCCTACAAAAATACTAATGGCCATATTTGGGGATGCATAGGACCAATAAGAAAAAAAAATAATATCAATATGTATATACATTTTTTTTTGTTTTGCTTTACTGAAAATTCAAGCGTTTTTACAACTTCTTTTTAAAAAAATATGCAACATCCTCGATCTTTTGCTTCTGCAAGTCTCCTTCCATCAATACTTTTAAAATCGTTTATCATCAAATAAACCACCCAACATAGAAATAATCTTCTACCGATCTTTTTCTATTTGGCTTATTAGTGAGTACCAGTTTAATTAATTTCTCATCTACGCTTTATACATGTCCACTGTCCAGCCATTCCAACCTTCTTTATTTTACCAAATCTTGTAAATTGGGTCCATTGCACAGTCTATAAGTCCACGTTCATTCTTTAATCGTATTCAACTGTGTTAAGATTTAGTTTAGGTCCATTTTTTTCCGAAGTATTTTCCTTTCAAAAATCATTAGTTTAGTTTCGTCTAAGTTGCGTTATAGACACGTCATACGGGCATACGGCACACCAGCCAGGCATTTTCAAAATTGAAATTTTATTTTTCTATATTTTGTAACGCTATTCGTACGAATTTGTAAGTAGTAGTCCAGAATTTGTATGACCAAAGGAGCTCGAATATATCAAAAACCTTTCAAAAGGCTGGTACGACGTCATGTCGGACCCCCAAAGGATTTTTTTATATTATATCTAAGCATTCTGAACCCTTTTGGTCATGCAAATTCTGAAACAAGGCGTAAAAATTCATACAAATAGCATTCTAAAGGATAGAAATTAAAATATACTTTTTTTTAAATGGTGGGCTGGTGTGACGTATGTGCCGTGACAATACCTCATGGGTAAGCTGCAGTATGTACAGTTTGTACTTTGTATATCTTGAGAAGAGCTTATATGAAAAATGTTTACTCGTTCCGTAAATCCTCGACTTGCTCCACTTATTCTAAGCTTTATTTCGTTATACCTACGAGTTGTTTTTATAGTTAATGATAATGCCTATAAGTATTTTAAATTCTCAACCTTTTCAAAGGTTAACTAACCAATTAATTTTCATTTATTTTAAGACCCATAGTTTGCCATTACTGGATAAGTTTTCTAGCACTTCTTTCTATTTCGATTTTAAATTATCCAAATATCACAATGTCATCAGCATACTATTATGTTTATAGAATTATATTCCTACCTACTACATACATATCCTGAATTTCCCGCATATCTCACATAACTTCTTAAGAGATAGACAGATATTTTTTATAATTTTTCCAAGATATCATGTCTAGAATATTACCTCTGGGTTAATATTATCTTATCCGGGTTTGTTTTTTGTTCTTTAATAAAATAATGTTAGATTTAATTTATTCCAAACTTAGTAGTTCTGGTCATTCTTTCACCACAGTTCTTAAAATGAATAAAGTTTCCATCTGTACTACTATTATTATCATGATCTGAAATTTTTTCTTCTCGCAATAAGATAAAAGTTGTCTAAATCAATATGGAGTCTATTAAAAGGTAACAATCAGTATCTGTCATAATGCAGGTACCAGGATACATAATTTATAACAATTTTTTATTGATTTATACTTTCAAAAAACTTGTATTGGGTCCTTCTTATAGATCTCAATGTTCTCCAGAATAATTTTTTCTGATGTTCTCTTTTGCTGTCTAATTGTTTTATTTTTCATGAGCTGCGTTGAGTGTATTTCTCATAATTAGATGTTGTATCATGTTTTCTTATCACTTCTTGGCATTCATTGTTAAATTAGTGGTTCTTCTTTATTATTTTATTTACTTCTGCTTTATTTATTGATTATTTTATAGGTACTGTATACATACATATAATTATTATAAATACCTATATTAATAAAATAATATTACACATGCATTATTAGGTAAAGGTAGTTTAAATAAATGTAACTGTATTGACACAATATAAAGATCTGTATATCACCAATAAATTTGATATATATATTGATACACTGGATGTTCATTTAAAAAATTCTTGTTAAAATATTTCATTTTCAATTATATAATAATATGACTTGTAATACAAAAAGTGATTTCCATTGATTTGATTTCCACAGAATGTTACGAATAATAAATTACCTACTAAAACATTTTTTTTATTTAGTTAATCTTTTTAACACCTATTTTAAATGATTTAAGTTCCACTTGACCCCTTTTTAAACCACTCAAATACTTTGTATTGACTGATTATTTAAATACATCAGTTAGGTACCTATCGAAGAAAATGCACTGTGAATTTAATCAGTCTGAAATGACCAAACGTGTATTACAAGAGGGTGAATACAATGTAAGTACCTAAAACAACAGTCAATGATTCGCTTTTATGTTTCCACTCTTGATTAATTCGTACATTAAACAAAAGCTGAAAAATTAGATTTTCCTAGTTTCTATCAAGCCTGTCAAACCATTTTTATCAGTATGGGGCAAGCGTGCATTTGTGCAGCCATCAGTTAACATAGTTCTTTGCTTTTTTGAAGGATTCAAATATGTGGTCAACTTTCCGAATGCCACTTTATCCTAATCAAAATCTATCCAAATTAATAGACGGTTCAAAAAGTATTTAAGTCAATTGAAACAAAATAAAAATAAGAGGGAAGTTATAATTGAATTGATACGAATACCTAATAAATATGTATTTGATTATTTAATTATTCTAATTTAATGCTCTTAAAGGCGACAAAAAAATCAAATGAAATAAGGAGGTGATGTCGCTCTGCTGT
>WHPZ01563119.1:0-32553 GCA_016617965.1 Macrosiphum rosae
ATCCTTATAATTTTTTTGGTTTTTTACTTTTTTGAATAACAACATAGGATTTTAATTTTATATTCTAATGTAGAATATTTTTCTTAGTATTTTGATACATTAAAATCGAATTTTATTTAGTTTAGTTTATGAGTTATAAGTATTTAAAGTTTAGACGAGCGGAGTGAAGTGGTTCGGGGTTACCCCTCGAAATGTTTGTCCACTTCACCGCTCGTCTAAACTTTAAATACTTATAACTCATAAACTAAACTAAATAAAATTTTAATGTATCAAAATACTAAGAAAAATATTCTACATTAGAATATAAAATTAAAATCCTATGTTGTTATTCAAAAAAGTAAAAAACCAAAAAAATTATAAGGATAAAAAATATTTAAAAATATAATTTTTTAATAACAACGTTGTTTTATAAGCGACTTGAAACTATGTAAAAAATATTTTCAAAAAAATTTACACTTTTTGAAATAATCAGTGTTGTTTGATAAAAGAATCACCCAGTATATATTGTGCGGGAATATTTGTATTTGAAGTTTATTGAGTTAATTCTAAATAACAAATATTTAACTAATTTACAGAATTACATTTATTATTTATATAATAATCATAAGTAAATATAAATGCAACAATAGTCCTTAATTGTAAATTAATTGTTAGTTAATTTATTGATGTTACAGTGTATTGATTTTTCTTTCATAATTTAAATTGAGTACATTTGATATTATATTTATTAATGTTTAACTATACAGGATTGTTTGGATTTGAATTTATATGTATCACAATTCGAACTTATTGATTACGTGTTTATAAATTGTATTTGTCTGAAAATCTATTATTCTATTAAACTATTTCAGCCTTATTTTCACATTTTAAACTATTGTCAAGTAAAATTTAAATTACAATCTAAAGAATTAAAAGTACTCACATCATTTCAAGCCTTAGCATAAACGACTTAAAAAGTTACGTTACTCTTAACTATGTTATACAACGATAGTTACTTTTAATTTAAAAATAACTTCTAACTTAACGAGTCAAATTTTTTCCCATGATATGTAGGTATAGGTGGTAAACTAATCACAAATACCAATTAAATGTTAACTAATTATTATAGCCATGTTAATAGTCAATTGTTTTCCTAGATCAATGTTATACTTTGTTTTGAACAAATTATTGTTTTTATAGATATAAAAAAATCAGAAACTGCGGTATTCTGGTATACTTCAGGTTATAATATTATGTATAGTTAAATACTAAATTGTGGACTACCGAAGTGTTTAATGCACTATTCCTAGTCCCCAGATTTCAATAGGGATCAAAATAACGTACTTATATTAACACTGCTATATAAATGCCTAAATCTCATTCGAACATATTCATTTTAAATCTCACAACGATAACACTACCAGATAATCCAGTTCGAAATTTAAAGCAACGTCAATGGCGTGATATATATATAAAAAAATCGTGATTATGAATTTTTGATATTTTTAAATTGATATAGGTATATTATGTTCGTAAGAGGAATCTTCCTCTTGGTTTTCATGCGTCTCTGTTGATTTTAAAATTTGTCATCTATGTTTGTAGGCAGTGGTGCAGCTAAGGTAGGAGACTAGGGAGAGGCTTACCCCCCAAATATTCCTTATTAATTTAGATATAAGCCTCCTATTGGTTATTTTAAGTTAATAGTTTTGTTAGGTTGGATTTTGGCTTTGCCCTCCCCCCTAGAATTTTGACCCTAATTGCGTCTATGTTTGTTGGTAAAAAAAGTTTAAACATTTAACCTAAATAATAATTTATAACTTCAACTAGTTAATATTATTAGGGGGTCCTCCCTATTCCTTTCTCTTGTTTATTCTGTCAAAAATAATGAACTTTTTTAATTATTATAATAATATATTTTTGCAGTTTTTGTGTATGCTTTCTTTCATCAAATTTGCTTATTCCGCTTTGGCATAAAACATAAATATTCAGCTAAAAAATGAATGTATGAAATTGATTTTTAACTAAGTTGAGTTCCTCAAATATTTAACTTGTAGTTATTACAAGTTTATACATTGAAAAAAAAAGTAACTTTTAACTTTAAATTTAAATAACATTTTTCTTTAATAGCGAAACACACGAGTTAAAAAAAATTTCTTAACTTTCAAAATATATAGGTAGTAGGTAAATTATATACTTCCAATATTATGAATAGTTCAATAGTGTACATTATTAAATTTAATACTTTTGTTGCATACTTTGGAGCTTTACATTGTCTTATATTATATTAAATATATTATATATATAGGCACTCATTATTTCTCGATAATTAATGAGAATTTGTGAATATGACCGGCTTATAAAATACCATCTATGTTCACATAATATAAGTAATCACATTCTAATCGATACAGGAGTTATATGATACTTTGAAGTTTGAGAACACCCCAACGCTACCTACCCGAACATTTTTAGAACCAAAAATGTATACTGACTAAATTAATTCCGTGTAATATAAGAATTTTTTTTTTTAGTATTTTGCTTCTTTATGAACTATTTTTGAAAAATATTGAACTAATTCACCTTACATATTTTGTAAGGTATTTTGGTACAAGCGTAAAATTGTATATGTGGTGCATAACCATATATTACCATACAATTACTTATAATAAATACATTATAGAAATACATTTTTATTAACTCTAGAAAATTTGTTTAATAAATTGACAAAATGTTTAACAATATTATATTATTGTTTATTATCTTTCGAAAAATACATACTACATTGACAAAAAATTATTGAAATCATATATAGAAACACGATTGGTGCGTTTAATGCAAAAGTTATGTCGGACGTTTTTTCACTCCCAATTATACAATCGTCGATAGAAAATGTTATAATTAGATATTTCAATATTTGCATTTTAAAGGGTAATATTAAATTTGATATAAAACTTTCAAAATGAATTATTTCATTGTTAATTTTTCATTTATATTGGTGGTATACTAATGAATGACTTTATTTATGACATTAACGTATAGGTACTTCATTCTCGTGCCTAATCTAAACATTTTATGAGATCCTATAAAAAATATATTCACTTGTAATATTTATAACGTATAATTACTATAATAAGTTTATAAATAAAAATGTATTATTATTTTATTTTACAGTTTAATTTTTGCCTATTGGATCTATAACACTATTTCATAAGATAAATGCAACTTATGAGCCGCTTTATGTGAGTACCTATTTAGTTATAGTTAAGTTATTTTAGTTTATTTATTTAAACTTTATGTCTTGTGCTCGTGTTATGATTTAATATTATTCATTACATTCTCTTGTTTTTTGGTGTATTAAAAGAAATGTTAACTATTGAGTTATTAAATTATTAAATTACAATGATATAATTTTTTATAATTCCTATTACCATTTTATTATTATTTACCCATTTATTTGCAACCGTAAAATTATATTACCGATACTAAAAAATTATGGCAGTAATAAATAAGTCAATTTATTCAAAGTAGTCCAATGAATAAGAATAAACTTCCATAAGTACAATTTACAATTAAAAATTGAATCAATATAATTGAAGAGTGCTTATATATTATTATTATTTAAGTGTTATTACTGTAGTACAATAAATCATTTTTACTATAGGTACCTTTTTTTTTCTTCTAAATTAAATAAATATATAATAAGTATATATATTATGTATTTAAGTATATATGATAAGTATAATATCATATTATTATATTTCACTTTATAATTAAAATATTTTATAACGTTTTAAGTAGAATGTGATTGGATGCATCTTCTATAAAACTCTTTTAAACATTTTTTTTTTATGTATAGGGCGACCTTTTTTAATTGTAAACATTCAATGTAGTTTTTAATAGTAAATGTTTAAAGTTTGTTTGGACAAGTTTTGCAGGGAATTACACATTTCACAGGATACTCCTGATTGCTTCTTTATACATATGAATTTAACTTAAAACTCTTATAAATAAAAATGTAATGATATGATATTTAATAGAAGATGTGCTTTCATACATTGGAAATTATGTTTGTCCTATGCTGTGAACAAATAATTTGTTATCTTTAGTTATTTTAGTTTTTATCTTATTTACTTTTGTGGATTCTTGTTTGAATATATTATATTAGTATTGAATATTCATGTTTATAAATCGCAAGTGCAAATTATTTAGTAAGTAAATAGGTATAAAGTAGGATTCAAGTTGGAAAGTTATCGGGTGAAGACCATTCTGGTTCTTTAGGCGGTACTGTCGGCAATTTAGATTGATTGCTTGCGTTTGTCAGACAGGTGGAAGCCATTCATTGCTAATTGACTACATTAAAATATTAGTTGATTAAATGAGAATATTGTGTCCCAATGAGTAGACACATTAATCAAATAATTCGCTCATACAGTACATCAGCAGCAACTATAATATTCAATATATTTCTAACAATATTCGAATTAATAATTTACGTTTATTGTTTTACTATACAGTTAGCTGAACTTATTTTTCAATTAAAAAGCATAGTTATTGAAATGTTTGTAAAGCTGCATGTTTTTGTTAGGTATAAATTCATCAAGTACAAATTAAACTGATTTATAACAAAATTTTAGAGAGCTATTAACATGACCTAGTTGGTGATGACATAAAAAGGCTGAGGAGTATTGTGTATACGAGTAGAATGTGACCAAAAATATTTACTTATACAAAATTAGTTTATCGTTCCATAGATGTTAATAATAATTTTACAGTAATTTGAATGATTTATGAATAGCGTATCAATTTTAGAAATAGACACAAGGAGAAAATGGTTAGGTTAGTTTGTGAATTATTTGAAATTGTGTGCTATAATTTTACATGTAAAAATGATATACTGTGTATGTAATGGTCTAAATGTATTTTAACGACGACCATTTAAGTTGTAGTCAAACAATTTATATAATGTTAACAATAACTTTTGAAATTATATTCATACATAGTGAACACAGTATTATGTAGAAAAAAATTATTTTTCAGTTGACTTGGGTGTTAACACAATATAATTATTTATATATTACATGTTTCTCTATCTGTTATTTTGTTTAAAATTGTTTGTCTTTATATATTATTCTTTAAATTAATTAGTTATACGTGACTTAGTACGTAATTTAGAAAATAAATTATATATTTTAATATTTTAATGTTCCATAGGTGCCATGTGTTTTCGTAGAATTAATTTTTTTACTGTGCCATTATCAAACCATCGCAGAACAATTTTAATTAAAAATAATACATGGCATGCTTGTAGTGGTATGTTTACTGTTAAAATTAACAATTTAATTCCATATATTGTATTGACTAATACATTTATATATTTAATAGAATCTATGGTAGGTATTGTACATTATTATGGTCCAATAAAAAATTATGATTTCATTAGAATTTCTAGCTGAATTTAAAAAAATATTAATTTGTTCTAATTCTATTATGGTGGGTACTTAGGTAATGTTTTGAATTTATATTAATATATATACTAATACTATACATGTTTATCGTTGGAAATTGCATTATTATAATGCCTATTTGAACACAATTGAATCATAGTACATTGATGAAAGATATATAGACTTATTGCATGTTTTATTCCAACTATAATATAATGTAAGCAAATGGGTAGGTATATAGTGCATATGCCTACTATGTTCAATGTTGTTATACTGTTACATTTATTGTTGTACATTTCCGTAAATTGGGTACACATTTAATTACTTAATAGGTTTTGAAGATGGTTATTTTTCAACACGTTTCAGTCAACATAAAAATGTTATTTATTCTTATTATTTATATTTTTTATCACACAAATCAAATCAATTCAATACAGTTTTTGTTGGATAAGTAAGTAAATGCATCTCTATTTTTAAAAATATATGCATGGTGTATCTAGTGTGTTAAAAATTGTCAGCCCATAATTATATATTGATATGTAAAATAATTTGTGATAAATCAATTTATTTGTACAAAAAAATTTAATAATATTAAGTCTCTATAGAAAATCTTCTTAGCATGATAATATTAAATTATTAAATTTTAAAATATTAAAAATAGGTAAAAGGTAGGTTAATAGATTATGCCTAATAGAAATTATTGAAGGAAAAATCAAAACATATGATACAAACTAATAGTTTTGTTTTTAAATTTTAGGACGTAATCTCGATGTCCATTCAAAAACATTTTCAGAAAAATCTAACTTAACCGAACTCATCCATCACAGGCTTATTTATAGAAAATTAACAAGATATATTATATTGTTATGACATTTTCACATTTTGGTTTTAGTCGTGCACTTTACAGATATATTCTAAATACATTTTTTTTATTGACCTGAAACTTCAGTAGCTGGCCAAGGCCATACATTTTTGTACAATGTTTATTATAGTTAACATTAGATTATATATATATATTTAAATACATTTATATACAATATGTACTACATAGGAAAAACATTATTTCTAAATTTACTTGTCGGTTTCTTTGAATAGGAGATCATCACTTTATATACATTGCAGATAATATAAATTCGTTTGGTATGGCTTAGAAGCAATTATATTAATTTTTCTTGCAATTATAGCAAAGAATGTACCTACCTAATAGTTTTTGTTTGAAGGATATTTTTTTATACTATGGTCATTTTTTGTAAATTATCTAGGTAGGTACGTCACTTTTCTAAGAATTTAGATTATTAAGAACATTTTTAAAAATATATATATTTTTTTATTATTAGATTTACCTTTTACAGATCAGCTAGATCTGGCTAACAAGCGTGTCATACATGCTTTTATTGACATACCGTAGGCAATATATGGCACATACTCGTAGGCAACACTCAAAGTTATTTATAAGTTAGGTATTAATGTTGTTGTCACAATTCACTTGGAGGCACGAATATAACGTGTTATTATAAAAATATAATATAATATGTGTTATATTATTAATTTATTAAAAATGTATAGTATATTTTTAATGAACAATACATGAACAATTCTTTTATATCATATTTGATTACTTTAAATCCACACTTTGATATTTGACGGGCGTATTTGCATGCATTTTTTAGGGTTTCAGATCATAAACATCATAAACATCCTACCTGGTCATTAATAACTACGATAATGCACATACATACATATTTTGTAGTATTATATTACATACCTGCAGCAATAACTGTCAGGATTCCAGCTGGTATTGCTAAGCCCAAGTTCATTTTTCCCTTTTCTTCTATAGTGGCGACCATACCCATAACTAACCCAGTAATACCGCAAACTATCTGAAAAAAAAATATATATAATTATAACTAAACAATGATTACAAAAAAAACTAAAATTACACAGGGAGAGCATGTATTACGTTTTTAATAATATATAATATATGAAGCAGGGTTCAAGTAGTATATGTTATACTAGGTACCGTATATAAATCAAAGGAAATGTATATATGTAGAAAGAGAGTGAGTTAGTGAGAGGGCATAAAATACTCCTAAGCAATTTATTCGGCTCTAAAGTCCTGAGGGTAAATTATATTTAAGCTCGCATGGATTTTTTTAGGTATACATTTTTTTCCCGCTAATTTTATATATATAATTCATACCATCGAATTGAATTCTATTTTAATTCTATATTTGTGTTCTGGTTCTATTCAAGGAAAATTATATTATCTAGTATTGGTATTATTGCATTATACATTTATATTCTGCAGTTGAAGTTGAATACATTATTATTAAAAGAATAATTTTTACTAATAGAAATATTGAACTGAAAAAGATTTATATGTATTTAGGTTATATTATATATATACGAAATTCGCGGAGTAAGACCCTGGGGAAATTTTTTATTTAAATTGAATGTAATATTCACTATACGGAATTTTTTTACGAACCAATCAAAGACTATTATACCAAAATTGAAGCTTAACACAAAAACGAATTCAAATTACAACAAATAACAATCTGAAGTTAATTAAAATGTATTACAACTATATTTGTATACTTTATAGATATTATTTTGCTTAAGTCTATTTAATATTTATACGAATAAAGAAGAAAACAATAAAGAAAACATTACATCCTGCTAAAGATATATTAATGGCATGCCTATTTATTGTCTTTTTAAACAGGCTTCCATACTTGACGGTATAATATATAGACAAATAGGCAGTAAAAATTATAATTTTCCATTTATAAACGTTTAATTTAGATTAATGAAAAAAAAAATCTTTCACTGAAGAAATTTGTTTTAAAACTTTTATATTAAATTATTTCAATGAATGGTTTTTAATTGATTTATTATTACATACCTAGCAGAAGTCTAAAGATGTAATTTTTTTTTTATTAAGCACCATATTATATTTTTCATATCGTTCAAGGGGTATTTGAACTATTTATAAATGGCATGCAATGAATTTCATAGAAAATGGGAAAAAAAAAGAAACCGAAAAAATATTTTCTGAGAAAAAGAGGTCAAATTTGACACTCTTGTATTATTTTTATGTCAATTTAAGAATGTATATTTTTTAAAGGTAGGTATGTGGGAGGATAAATCTTTTTACGAGATCATCGTTGATGTATCAACGACATCGCTGACTTTATGAAAATAAGTTAATATCTCATAAATTCCTTACAGAGAAAAAGAAAATACCGCTACGCCGCACAAAGTTCAGTAGTTCAGTGGCTTAGGGCTTTGTCTCGCTTGGTTCCATAATATTTTATATCGATTTAATGACGAATTCCAGTCACACATAATACCCACGGTATATCTCGATATTCTATTTATTTGATCCGTGTGGACGAGACTGATTGAAAAACAATATTTTGGACTAGTCGCGAATCTCATATTATATATTACACGAAGAATATAATATAATGTTGGCAAGGTCTAATTTTTCTAAAACCACAAAAATCGAGCTTTTTTTACATTACACAGTGAGTGCAAGGCATCGTTTTACCGTAATCGTTTTTGTTGTATTTTGTTTTTTATCGCGAAGTAAATACCTAATGCTCATGTATAATAATAATTGTTCGTCGAAACAATCGCGAGGCGTGTGCTTATTATTATTTTAAAACGGATACAACTAAACGGACGTCGTACAGAGAGTTGCGACTAAAAATGACCCCCCGAGATTATTTTATAATATATGATATGTGAAAGCTTTTCACTTGGCTGAATACCTGCGCATACCTATATGCACATTAATTATTTCCGTGTTTCAGCAAGCGTATAATCGTATCTCCCATTTGAAACTCCATATACTAAGTGCTTATACTAATAATATGTGCCTGGTAAATTCTAGTGTAGGTATTAATCAAACGTAAAAATAGTAAACACATAATATTATAACAATGACGAAAAACTTTTAGAATTAATATTAAAATAGTGCACGTGTTAAAAGGAACCGTAGGAAAATTGTATTATTATATGTAATATGTACTATATATACGATATATTTTGCTTTCTATATATTGTGCGATTACAATGACATTATTTATGGTACATTAATCAATGATTCCCACGGAGCTATTATACCTATATAATATTTGTACAAAAATATAATAAAATTCGAGGTAGTAAACAATATCTTTAAACACAAAACGTGTCTACGCAGTTTCGTTATGAAGATAAACGGTTTTTTTGAATGTCTTGTCATAGTCAAAATTAAATTTTAAACAACGTTTCGTTGCACTAAAACAATAAATAAACTGCCACAATGGTGAAAGCATTTTACGCCGCTTTAAGCAAATTGTAAAGTAAAAGTTCGGTTTTGAATGCCTTCGATAACGAGCGAGATAAATACCGCGAAACGCTTGGGGTTTGTCCGAGGCTTTAACTCGTATATATCCTCAATACGACGATCCCGTCATTTGTCATCCTTTTATTTGACACCTTAGATAATCTTTAACGTTCACGAGGTGAAAATATTTAACGATTTTAATTCAATTTTCACACCGATATTTGTACACACTTATTTGATATTTGAATTTCTAAAATGAAAATTGAACTATTATGAAATGCGCATAGCGGTATAACTATATAGTGTCATGAAACGAACTTGTGATTAACTGAGTACTATTATACAATTTCTGAAGATTGCTAATAAAATGTAGTAATAATGTGGGTAGTTCGTAAATTATCATCACAAAATTAACGAATTATCAAATATGTATTGTACCTGAACGTTTTATTTAAATTGTTATTTACTAGATAATTTTATATTTTTTCTTTATAGTGTTAAAACTTTACAGTCATAATTACACAACGGTTTAACTGTATATTAATTTTTCAATATTGATATGCATACTAGTTACCTGAAGTACACGAAGTCTGAGGACTACAGCGAATGGGTAAATCTTCGGTTGCGACGTGTAGATCATTTTATCGTCTAATAACATGTTATCTTCGTCGAGTATGATCACTTGTTCTTTCTTATGGTTCAGTCGGACCGCCTGCAATAATTATATTATATTATTATACATATGATACATTTATTATATATTTACGAAATCCTGGGCATAAACGAGTTTAAGAGTTAAAGTTAAGTTAATTTTAACTTTTTAAATTTAATTTGCATTAACTTAATTGATTTTTATTGATAACGCATATTGAATAAACATTTACTTTTTATTATTGACCTAACCGTATTACTGTATTAGTGGTTATTTATATATTATTTAAAAAAAAAAATAATAACTATTAACATAAGTTAATAAGTAAATTGTAAAATGCCATACAAATGGTTTAAGCAAAAAATTAGGATAACTATTAAATGTAAACTTTTTAAAATGTTTTCCATCAACTTAAGTTAAGTCAATAATTAAAAACTATCGCTAGCTTGCTCGGGCTTGTATTTATACGTATATAAGCGCTTAACTATATATCCGGGTGACAAATAACAAACGGAATCAGTTTTAATGTTTTCTTTCGCTAAACATAATATGTAATAAAAATACTATAAGTATTATATATTAAATGTTATCGTGTCGTATTGTCGTTATTTTTCGTCCAAGACGTGTTGTATTCTAAAATGAGATTCATGCACTTTAATATGTATCGATGGATAGCGTATTGCAGTAATAATATGCGTTCTATTGGAACGACTGTACGATAATATATTGGATGACGAGTATAGTAATCAGAAGTTGTGTATACTATAAATCGAATAAAAAATAACCAAATAAGCTCGTATTTCTGTTTACTCTCACCAATACCTTTCTTTTCTTTTTTGTTATCTCATTTTTGAAATAAAATAATAAACTATTTAAAAAATATACATATTTTCGACTATTTTTTTATTTATTTATTTTTTTATTGTTACAGCATCAACATCATGGTTATTAGCTTACAATTTGATTATATAATTATGTACATTAAGGGGTTTTTACAATGATAATTTTCGACTATTATTAATTGCCTAAAGTGGTGTTGTATTACTATACGCTTGGTGTACACCGAATAAACATAAGTTAAATATTATTTACAATTTAATTGCATTATACAACTATACAGAATACTATTCGACTATTGCGATAACGAAAATAAAAGGTTGAAACATTAAACAAATTTCTACGTTATTTTTTTCCTCAGAAATATGATGCACATGAAGATTTTTATCGTCACCGGACTTAGAAATTTATGTGTCGCCTTTTTGAAAGGGGTGGTTTCTAAAAAACATTGTATAGTTTATATCTGTCGAAAATTGCAATACCATAAATCCAATGAATATCTTATAAGGGGTTGTCGTGTAACTATTACTTGTCGTGAATGGACGTGTTTTCAGTAATTTATTTTAACCTTTTGTGGTTCATTTTATTCATACGCAGAAAATACAAAATTCAAAAAATGTTAAGGAATACCATCTTTTATAGTTATAAATAAGATCATTAGTGTTAAATAAAGCACTAAGAAAAGACTTTAAAAGAAAAAGAACTTGTCAATAACTTTACCTATAATAATATTATCAAATATACTGTAAAATGATTAATTGATTGATTAATTGGCTAATTGTTTATTCAATATTATAATCTAAAATGTATGTAAGCACGATAAATTTTTTTTAATGAATAATATTATGAAATATAATATTGACAAAAAATTAACAAACTAAAATATATATTTATTTTTTCACTTTACAGACACATAATAAAATCTATATAATAATATAAGCCAAGTACATCTCACTCACTCACTCACTCACTAACTCATTCGTCGTTACATATCAAAAACTACAAAACGTATGAACTTTAAATTTGGAATAGTGGTTCTTCTAATGACCAAGATGTGCAATAAGAAATGGTTTTCCGATATTCGCATTTTAAAGAGGCGGCTAAACAGGGATCTCGAGTTTCACGGTGTAAATCGAAATTTTTTTGTATTCATAATTGGTTGCCATTGGTTGCAGATTATAATAGTAATAATAGAAATAAGATTATTTTTTTTTTGTAAATAAATGGTTTTCGGTGGTTACTCGGTCCCATCAGGTACAAGCATGCTGCATGCATCAGATTGTCACGCTTATGGATAAAGAAACTACCTATGTCTTAAAATCAAATATGTGTGTATGTAGCTATTATATACTCAAAAACTACTTAATTGAATTCGACGAAAATCTCAGAGATTTCTCTTTGAGTGATGTCAGAAAAGTTTAGAGAGTAAGTAGTTTAAACCACACCAAAAAATATACCAAGTGCTAAATCCAATCCGAGACTTGCGGTTGCGCATGGTCGAATTATTTCATAAAGCTAGATACACTGACGCCGATTTGTCTGTGAACTGAGGTAGGTACACTAAGACAGAGGTACACTCAAACAAAGATACGCCGATGTAGCGTATAATATACTATATGGGATTTACCACAAAAAAACTGCACACGAGCAAAGCCGGGATATTCAGCTAGGTACTTGGTAATTTAATATAACCATAACAGACAACAGTATTACCATAGTTATAATATAAAAGTTTTATACTCGAGTATTTTAAAAACGTGAAGGATGTACATTTCATAAGCTGAATAATTACTAATTAGTATTAAGTAAGTATACAATTAGTATAGAAATAATAATTATAATGTTATGTAATTGTTAACGACAATGTTGGTACCGAAACACATTATGATTTGTGTAACACGGCGTGTTGAATAGGCAATTTAGGTGACCCCCTGTAGGTAGTAATGTCATTATGGCATTCTACGTAGGTAGTAATTTTTATTAATTATCTCCCACTCGACATCTCATTCACAAGAATTCGAAGTAGGTGCCATACAAAAGAATACTTATTCATAATAATTGACGTCATTGATTATATTTCCATCACATTTTAAAATAATAATATGTGAAGCACAAATGAAGAAGCCCGAACATTATTGATGGAAAATTGATTTTACAGACACAATATTATTTTTTTGTTTTACTTTTACACAGAATAGTAGTGAATTATTTTATTGTGAATCAATTAAACAAGTCACAAAACTTGTCCGATAAAGTGTTTTTTAAATATTTGACAAGAACAACAAACAAATAGGGCAATCAATAGGGAAACCAATGGGACAATAATTATATCGTAATTCGAGTAAGAACTCGGAGTCTTGGACTATATTATTATAGTGAACAAAAAATAAAACGATCGAATTTGAGGTAGAATTTTTAAGCCAGACATAGAAGGTTGTTCGGCTATCCACTTAAACGTAAGAAAACTAATATAACGTTTACTAACATTATTTTTATATTATATGATTTTAGTGCGGTCACCACTATCGAAAATATTTCATTAAACAATTTTATTATAAACATTTTTCAAATAGTAAATAACGATACATAGCTTATGAAAATATTTTTGGCAACAAGGTGGGTCACTCATAGACTCAGTAGTTAATCTATACCTTATTTCATAAATAATAATATTCAAATAACAGTCAAACTTATATGTGACAATTTTCAGTTTAACGAAATATTTTTGAGTACCATGACTATCATTCATTTTATTCGTAAATTATTATCTCTGTAGTATAATGAATAAACTATTCGATAATCAACCGGTTTTTGTAAATGTGGTCACTATCAAATATTAAATATTGTTCTAAAATAGCTATAATTTTATTGTATCCGATAAAGTCATAAAGATATAACATTGGTATAGGCAAGCCGGTTAATTTTGTTCCAGTGCTGCAGTTTCAATATTAAGGTAAACGATAAAATTTTCTATCATTTTTCTATACGCACAAAAAAAATGTCGAAACGTAAATGTTTGTCAGTTTTTGATACGAGACTCACTGATAATTTCTTTTAAATTAAGATTAAAAAATAAATTAAATACGCTTAAATAAAGTATAGCTAATATATTATATAATATGATATTTGGTGGTTTTTAAAATTTAATATAAAATATGAATGTACTAAATATGCAAAAACAAAATAAAAATTTTTAATATTTTATTATTAATATACTATATTATGTAAAGCATAATACATATATTGGCACTTTGACATAGGACATAAAAAACATATTTATAGTGATAATAATTTTGGACTACCAAAAAAATATATTTTTTAAAGTGCAACCGTGCATGATTATTCAATATATTTACTTGTTCTATAAACCTGTGTTACTGTCTTAGGTAGGTATGCTCCTCTAGTTTCACTCGTATAATATACTGCCAAATAGTGCCAATAATAATATTATGAAAGTAAAGCAAATTAAAATTAAGAGTACATATTATTTATGATGTAGGGTATGACAGGGTAACTCATTTATTGCATCAACGTTATTTTTCCTGCGGTGATCTGCTTTTATAAGATAATAATAAATATTAATACCATAAATATGTAATAAATACCATGTCTTTAAACTCGATTTACTTTTATAATTAACCATTAGAATGTCCACAATTTTTTCTACAAATTAAAAATTAAAATAATAATTATTAAATTATGACACAATTATAATAATAATAATAATAATAATAATCTTTATTGTCAATATTGTCAATATATATATAATATTTTACAAATAGTTAACAAAAACTAAAATAAAACAATTAATGATGCCGCCCCAAAAGCATAGCTTGTGGTGGGTGCAGCAAATTAATTAGCAATTAATATAAAATTAAGTTCTAAACATCTATATTCTTATGCGATTATTAAGATTGATTGATTTTTTATTCGGTTTTCATTCAAAATCAATAATTTTGTTTTTCGTAGTTGTCATTATGATGACCCAATTAACTTAACAATATTGAACATAAAAATAATTGCGTTAAAATAAGAAACAAAAATGAACATCTATTATTAAAATATCTCCATACAATTATATGTTTTCATTTCAATTTCATATTTGATAAATCAAAATTGAATTGCTTAAAACACACCACAATTCTATTAACACATTTTATACTGACTGCTTGAGACAAATAGATAGAGCTTTCTACTCTAAAACTCCACAATTGTATAGCTGATATTTCATTTGATTATTAACACGAGTGGAAACAAATTTAATAACTAGGAAATATGATGTGCTCAAGTTAAGGAAAATTTTTGTTTTTCCCTAATTTTTGTTTCACATACTATAGGTATTAACTATGCATAATTATTACTTAGGATTCCTTTTAATATACCCACCTTTAATTAAATCATTTTACGCAGACAAAGAGACTTCTTTAAATGGAACTTTATAAGGTCTACTAAGTGAATCGCATACCTACGCACTAAATTATACTCCGTTAGCAATATCAAAGTTAACATTTTCAACTTCATCATTATTGTTGAGAGCTGGTGTCACCTGACCCATCCCTTACACATTACTTTATATGTCCAGTACTTTATGTCACCGTATTTGCCCTTTAGTTTTATACGCATGCATGACGCTGCAGATTGTGAACAAATTTAAAATTATAAAAAATTTAAAAGTGTAGGTATGCTGTACCTATATGAAATATATTATTAATATAATTTCAACAAAAAAGTTCATTCAAATAGAAATATTTAACAAGCACTCAAAAATGAATATACTTTTTTTTAGTTGGATACACATACTAATCATATTAAAAATATGATATGTTATAGAGTGGATATTAGAGATAAACCATGAATAGTTTTGTTTATAACAGACCTAATGTTGGACACTCGTTGTGCAAATGAGCTTGTATTATATTTTTAATTTAATTAAAAATTAGTTAACATAAAAAAAATTATAAAAAATCTATGTTGAGTACAAGAACGTTCGTTGAACATTTTTACGATGTCAGTACTATAAAATAACCGATGAAAATGTCAATGTTCTTTAGGTTTTAATTTTTCAAATTAGAACAAATTAGTAATGGTCTATTAAAATGCATGTGATATAAATTTTACAGTTTTTATGACGTTGTTTGAAATTTGTATGGAAAATTCTAAAAATGACCTCAATACATAGAGAACCATTTTTGTAAGATATTCTATCGATTGTTATGTGGTCACATAAAACTTATGAAGCAGTTTTTCTACCGAAAAAACAAGATCAAATATACCAAATCATAAAAAAATAAAAATACATCATTGTTAAACCAATACATTTCTCGCTTCTCTTAGAAACTTAAATAAAATATAATATGATCTATATAAAAGATAAAAAAAATGTATGTATAGAATTTTAAGTAAAACAAAATAAATTATTCTGAAGATGACAAAACTGTCGTATTGTGGTTGATATCGAAAGAAATCTGACAACTGTGGATAGATGGACGTGACAGGAAAAATATAAAAACAGAAACATTATATAAGAAAAAACAAATACGTTTACAAACGAAACTAAATAAATCTGTGTTAACATGGTTATTTAATTATTTTATTTTCGGCTAGAACTTTGATAAAAAAAATAATGTAATTTTATGGGTTTTGTCGGTTTTAGGTCTTTATATGATCGTTGAACTCTAAACATATTAAAGAACGTTTTTATTTTTTTTTGAAAATAATAAAACGTACAATAAACAACATACAAGTTCTACATTACAAATATAATATGGTATAAATACATAATTACAAAATATTTGCCCTCTGACACGTGAAACATGAATTTTTCAAAAATAATTATCAAAAAAAATACCTGAGTCACGTTTAAGTCATACTTTGAAGAAGACGATTATATTTTTAAAAACATTTTTTCGTTTACAAAATACGATCATTAAAAGCGAGCACTACGACAATTATTGTATTGTAGCTCCGGACCACCGAAATATACAGAGAAAGATGAACGACTTCCTCTCTAAACATCCGGTATGATACTATTAATACAACCGTTACGTCAAAGCAAATACTGCCTTTAAAAATAAAAACAAAATCATTGTAAGATTTCCGATATTCATATAACACCAAACCATATAATTTATTGTCACTATAAAGTAATAAACTCCTCCAGAAACATTAAATACCTACGTTTGCAAAAATGTCGAACGTTGAAAAAATCCATGTTGATAACTCATAATAATAATAATAATATGTCATCGTTTAAAAGTTTATAAATATTATGTCGAAAAAATAACCTAAAACCTCTGAGAAATCGCATATTATTGGAATGATTGTCATAATAAAAAAAAACTATAAATTAAAAATGGCACCGCAGGCAGGACGCAGAGAGGGCAAGAATCAATACATCACACACGTTTATCTCGATTCATTCGCCTCATAAATCATTACCTTTGAAAAACGATTATATGTTTGCTTTATACGTTTTAATAACTAAGCTATACGACCCATTATCCACAATGCGTTAAACGCGTATAAAAGTCAATTAAAAAATACAAATTTGTAATTAAAATGTAATATTATACATTATGAAATGTACATAATAAATACCCAAAATAATAATAAATATTATTATTAGGGTAGTGAAGTTATTGCATTAAAAAACTCACTAAATTGATTGCATTATTGCATTAAAATATATCAAAAATTGTATCGAAAAAAATTTAATTATAATCAATAAAATCAAACACATTAACAAATAATAATAATTAAAATTAAATATGAATATTGCTTATATTATTGCATTGCACAACAAATGGATTTTTTTAAGTTTTCTTAGCGACCTTAATGCGATAATCGCTCTATAGAAATATTAATAAAATAATAAGTATTACAAAAATATAGAAATTTGTTCATTGCTAAGTTTACTTACTTTTATTTTATATATATCAAGTTATATAATCTTAAATGTAAACAACAATTATGAAAAATAGTTAAAATTGCAGTAAAATTAAAAAAATCGCCAAAATTGCATATTTTATTGCAATATAATTTTTTTTTTTGTTTAAATTAAGAGTTTAACAAAACATATTTTAAGCTCACTCAGCAATAAATATAAGCATTTACAAAAAATATGTAAATGCAACAACTTCACTGCCCTAATTATTATATAAAACCATAGAATAAGACGCTTCGCTTAATGGGCTAAAGGCACATACATATTTTTATTTCAGTGAGTCATTATATTTTTGGTTTTATTTTAGTTGTATGCTAGAACACACACATATTCGGGGAGTAATGATCTATAAAATTAAAAATGACCTTCATATATATATATAATTTTTGTCAATGGAGATAGTAAACCATCGATGGTAAATGTCATATAAATCACAATATTTAAAGAATTTACGATTCAATTTTTATAGTGGTTTTCCACTAGCAAAACGAAAACCTACCAACGAAACTTGGTTTAGTTTTTCACCTGTATTACAGGAAAATATGATTTTAAATATTTGATCTGCTTGCTTATATCTGGTAACTGAAGACCATGTTACACATAATATCTATCACAATGTGGAATAAATTAAAAAATTATTTACTTTTAAATTAACAGACCCATTTTAATGTACAAGGCTGTTAAAATAGAATAATAGTACCTACTTCAGATGGTCTGAAATAATACAGAGACCGTGACTTGTCCACCTCGGCGTAGGATAATGCCGGTGCATTATTATTTGAACTTATAAGGAAAGGTTTTCAAATTTAAAGAGTATTGTATGTAGTGAATGTATGGATAATTATACATATTAATGGTTAAATGAAGTAATATGAGAAATCTCGTATGAACCGATTAAGTACACAGAAGTAAGAATCCTATTAAAACAAATCTAAAAGTAACTTAGGATCTCCTTGGATTCGAACTCGAAACGGATGTACTTAATGAAAAAATGTTGACTAAGTTGGTATTGAGATTTTTTAGCTCGAGTTAAATAATTGAAAAAGTAGCAAGTTTAAAGATTCTACGAATACCTACGAAGTTGTAAAAACCGAAAAACCATTATACCGTCCAACTTGAACATTAAAAAACATTCTAGATAATTTCTATCAGGTCTGTATATTGATAACAATGTTCGAATAAATATTTGTAGTTGTAAAAATTTGAAGTTTCAAGATTGATCGTTTATTCTGAATTATAACAAAATAACTCAAATTGATTTTGTTAGAAACCGGTATGCCGTAAATTTCACTTTTTTCCCTTGCGATTGTTAATAGTTTTTTTTCCGCGAGTCTACGTGAAACTTTTAGAGTACTTCTTCCTTTTCTATGGAAAAAAAAAATGATAACTGACAAAACTAACTAACTTAGTATAACTAAAAAAATAAACACATATCGTTGTAAATCAAATACGCGTTATTCGTTTCGTTAAAAAAAATCATATAAAATATTTGAAAAGGTTAGGAAAATATTTTATCTCATTTCTTTAACAGTGAAAAATGAGAACGAGCTTAATATGAGACACGTTTCGTTTAGAAAATATGTATAAGGAATAGGAGGTACGCATCGGTTTTACAGGGAAAAAATCAACAAAAAAAATATAAATCGGTATTTTTTTCTCGATACAATACTAGATTTTCCGATCAAGTTCAATTTGCACGGAGTCAATGTTGAAGTATTTCAATTTCATATTTCCTCATATATTTATTAATATTTAATGTACATAACATTGACTTATATTGTATACATCGATTCAAAATAGTAAATACTATATTGCGCATATTTACAATAATGTAATTTTATAAATTACATTATGACTAGGTATGTGGGTAGTTTTAAACATTTTATTCTTATTTCGTTCAGAATAATTTTAAAATACTATAATTAATTTGAAAGTTTCGCAATAGACTCCAAGGTATATCTACAAAATATCCTACAGTATACAGCGTTTACTGTTTCCATGATAAAATAAACAACATCGAAAAAATACTTAAAGATTTCATTACCTGTATAATATATATAATTAAAGGTAATTTAATAAAATCTACGACTTTAGAATTTCGTTTTTATATCAACCCCAAGCTACTTAGCTAAACGTTTTTTGAAATTAAATTACCAAAGTAATTTCCGATCAATACTTCACTGCCGGGCCACAATATACCGGAATAAGGCCAAGTGTAACCAGGTTTAATGAGATTGCAATTAATTCTCTGTTTAATTAATCTTTAATAGTATTATACAAACATATTTTACACTTGAAAAACAAACAGACATATTATGAATTGATTCGTTGTTCACTACATAGTATATTAATTAAAATATGATCTGTTTGAGTCTGGTTCATTGTGAATTATAACAAGGCAGTGGAAAGTACTGCAGTAATGACAAACATTGCAAACATTGTTCATTGAAACAAATGGTATTATTTCAGTGCGATGTAATACTGTATAATAATATATATATTTATGGTTCGTACCCCCATGGTTTGTATATACCGTAGCAAAATAATATGTCGTGATTTTATTGGTGTACGTTTATGCTTGTGACGATAGTGGTTTTAAAAACTGTTTGAACAATTCATTTTACGAAAAAAATCATACGTAGGTGTATCAAAAAAAAAAAAAAAAAACGAAACAAGAAATTGTTTAAAACATACTATTATTATGCTTTATGAATGTAGAATTACACATATGATAGTTTCGTGTTTGTTTATAATATCTCGTAATATTATAACAAAATAGTAATACTGTAATGTAGGTATCGTATAAAAGACGAACAAACGAATTTCAAAACATAATACACACGTTCAGCCCGATGAATGTTTGTTTATTTAGAGCTGGATATTCAAATTTAGTAAGTATGTAGTGAGTTTATTATAGTGACTAAATATAAACTAAATTAGCATCAAGATATTCTTAGACAACCATGTGGCTACGTTAGAAGTTCCATTGGACTACTACCATAACGTTTTTGTTTAGGTGAACTGAAAAGGGTATTTAACCCTGTCATTTACATCATCCATCCATCCCTGCTTATTATTAATCATACGAAAGGCGTATAAATGGGAATATTATGTAAAACAAGTATATGCATTCAAAAAGTTTAATGCGTTTTTAATTCCGTTTTTAAATATATACGTGTTTTTATAAAGTTTGAGGTTTGACTGTATATACTTTACTATAGACTTTAAACTTTATGTCTTTATACAAATACCTTATACATATATTATAAGCATACTAAAGTCTACATTATACCAAAATTCAAAATATGAAAATCTTGACGGTAATGCTGTAACGGAGAATGCATCATTATTGTTCACGTTGTCAAAATATTTAACTCCGTGTATTTAAAAATAAAATATAGAAAAATAAGTACAGGCGAGATGTAAATTCAAATAATGCAAATTTCTATTTCGAATCGGGATCTAGAAAATATATGTGACCTTTTAACCCGGTAGGAAAAAAGAATGGTTACAATAAAGCTAGAAAACGGAAAAGAAATAAGAAAAAGGTAGACATTTTTTTTTTAAAACATATGCAAAGCTGTTCTGGCTTACTAAATTTAAAAAGAATTCTTCAACAGTTTCGCCGTAATAAATTTGTGTGTGGAGGTGAAACAACTTTGTGGATATAAAATATCAGAGAATATCTACAGACCTGCAGTATTTACTGTTAAATTATTATAATATATTTCTCATTATTTTTTTTTCTTAAATGCATTAAAATGCGTTCACGGAGTGAAAACACAATTACCAATTTAAAATATGTAAACATTCTAATTAATACTGTTTCACAAAACTATATACAATTAGTATAATATAAAATCAGTATTCTTATTTCAAATTGTTTTAATAATTTCTTTTCATTGTATAGTTGTGTACTTGTGACTTGTGTATATACCTATAATTAATAATTAAATTAAAACAATGACCTATATAATATAATCATCCATTCTCTATACTTATTTCCTTCAATATTATCACTTACCGTTTTATATTATCGTGTGTCAATAAAATTTTAAGAATAAAACAGTGCTTCAGTACATACGAAGTCGGTAAATCAGACAAGTCCTGCAACGCCACTGAAGCAACCACCTACTCAGCAACTAATTATAAGAATTTACAAACTATATAAATTGCAAAACTAATTAATAGTGTCTTTATATAACTATTAACTATATAGTATATATTTCAATGATAAATTATTGAATGCTAAAATTGAATTAAGTTTAATCGCTTATTATGTGATTTGCATGGTAGATAATTCAGAAGTGACATTCGAATAAGTAAGTAATTCAAATAAGCAGTGCCGTAAAAACAGCAGTTCATCACACCAGTGCCGAAGGCGCGAAGTCGATAAAGACACTGATAATATTTTTTTACTAGTCTATATTTATAGTACCTTACATAAAAATAAAAAAATAAACTTTAGAGGATAATTTTTTTAAGAAAAATTGTTGTGCTACTATTAGAGGCCGGTCGTGGCTTAAATTTGCACCGCTGCCCGTAATCAATTAAACTTAGAAACGTATTATTAATACTTCAAGCTACGGTATATGTTGGCTGCAAATATATAGTCGGTATTATACTCAAACAAACGCCCACCACGCAATCACAAAATATCAAAATATTTCTTATCCATAAAACAATCAATGCGTGTAATTTTTATCAATACTGACGTGCATCCTATTTTATTGTTCGAGCTAAATTAATGTGCAATCAATTTAAATTAACGATATGGACAGAAAACTACAAACTACCAAATAGTTAGAGCGTTGGCCGAAATTCAATTATTATTTTATATTAAAGAATTGATTTTCGCGCAATTGCACAATATATATAGTTTGTAGCAATTATTTGTTATGGCAAGTAAGTTTTTTTTATGATTCCAAAACAGCAATAAATAATAATAACAACATTCGCCAACTGCGTCATTGATTTTTTTAATATTATTTTAGGCTATAATGTTATTATTTTATTTATATAACACGATATGTAGGTACATGTTACTGCGGCCGTGTTTATTAAGGCGTATATTATTATTGTGCAACAATAATCAACGTATGAAAAGTACAACCATATAATATGACAATAATTATTATTATTTGTTTCGCTGCTACCGCATTATCGTATGAATTAAGATTATAACGTTACACGCAATACTGTCGCCATCGCGATATGTCTAATTGTTTTTTGATCCCGGACAGAGAGGGTTTCCCGACGGCATTTTCCGTGTATAATGCCCATAGAGTAATAATATCGTTTTTAAATGTAAGCGCTGCTGCAGGCGGACCTATGTGCTGGAGATTAAATGAACGCCGGGAAATGCATTAAACTAAGCAAAAATTGTTGTTCCAACAAATAGAAGTGACTGCGGCAATACATTTAATGACCGGCGGCGGCGGCGGCGGTGGAAGATTCACGTTTTCATGCTTTTCGCAATCTTTTCCCCTCGTCTAATGGATATACATGTCTTAAAACTATAGGGGATTAACCTACAATGCTCTGTCGGCATTTTATTGGTATCCAGTTTTAAAGATGCTGCTCGTGTCGATTTCACAGACAAAAGTTCGTAGATGAAGATCGACAATCGCGAAAAACGCTGAGGTCCGTTTTGTTTTCGATATCAAACGCTTCTCTCGAGTCGTCCGATTTATTCAAATATTTATTCATATTACTATACGATTCGTACTATGATCTTTTTTTTTCATACCGTTTTGTTCGATAATTTTTTTTCGTTATTTGTTTATTTTATATTTTTGTCATAAATATATGGGTAATCTTGATAAATGGTATTAAAAAAAAGGTCACTCTGCTGTATAGTAGACTTGGGGTGTAAATCGTCAATGAGTAGGTCACTGTGATGGGTCACCGGGTCACGGTTAAATTTAAATTCAATGATGAATCGTTTCATACGAAAAACGATTTTGAGCAGATGCGGTTCAGCCACTACTTCTTATATGGATTTTACTCTATAGTAATACTGTAAAATTATTAATTGGTAATAAGTAGCTAGTATATTATCAATATCAATTAAACGGTAGGTAAGTAGGTTCAAATAATTTTTGCAAAAACATCGAACCTAATGTTTATTATTTATTTTTATTGATGTATTAACTTATCATATAACTGAGTTAGAAGTTATAAATTAGTACCACATATCGTAAAATTATGTAAACAGTTTCGTGGTATATATAATACGAGTATATACTAAATAGCTTAAAATTAGACTAAATAGTTTAAAAACTATATAATTAATATAAATTATATAAATTATATAAATAATATCACCTACGTATATATTATAAGTACTTACGTAATAATAAATAATAATAAAAAATGTCAATTCCTTACGATAAAATTTTACATCAAAATAATTATTTATTATTTAGATATCAAATATTTTCCAAATTTATCGTGGAATGCCTATAAAAACAAATGGTTCGTAGTAATTTTAAATATATGTAGCAAAACTCATAAGGAACCTTGTATTCAATTTTAAAGACTTAAACGAATTTCGTAAAAATTTGAACTTAAAACGCTTAAAATATAAGTCCATATATTTTTAAATTGGTATAAGAACAACTTTAAAACCAATACATTTTTTATCAAAATGTATTGTATAAAAATATAAAAAAATTCTGAAATTATTAATTTTTTAGGTAACATAAAATTACAAAAACTATTTTGTCAACAACTCGGAATAGCAGAGATATTCCCAATTTTCTTAATTATTTTATGAATTGTATAAACTTGACCGTCTGAATCAATGTATATATATTGCGGAAATTATTAATTAAGTAATGGTTATTTGAATCATTTCAATTGCTAGAGATGGGTCAAGTATAGACTATAGATGAAATTGAAGAACTTTTAACCGTCTGAACAATGGTTATGCATAAAAAACACATCATTATAAAACCAATACATCTCTTGTACCAGTTTAAATCTGAAACAATAATAAAAGCATTTCCATAAAATGATAGCATTCTGCCGTCTTAAATATATTATATTTTCTTGAATATTTCTTAAAATAACAACATTTTTTTTTTCATTTTTGTTATTTTTCAACTTGAAAGTTTGACGATTTTATGGAGAAATGACCTAAGTTCTTCATATATCCTCTGCTTCTTTATAGTAGACGAACGAGGAGTTGTATTATATAATATATTTGGACTTTTCTATAAATCTGATCTTAAAAAAAATAAATATATTTCACAGTATATTGTCAACTCTAAAATGGAAAATAACGAATTCATTTTGTCCTTACTCACATGCAGATATGTATTTTTTCATTATTCGTTTTCCTATTAGAAATATTATGGTGATTTTGTGGATTTCATATTTTCATTAACCGAAATAACAACAAATGTTTTCGGTTATCAATAAATTAGGTCCCGTACTTGAAGTTATTGAAATACATCCACCTATATATCTGTCCCGGATATTATACTTTTTCAAAAAGAAAGAGCGTTGCAGAGTATAGCTTTCAAATTTTGTTCAGAATCTATAAATATGTTGTTATTTATTTATTTAAATATAAATAACGACATTGCGTTCGAGTTTTCTCGAAATAATTTGAAATAATTTATTCCAAGTTCTCGTAATATACCTATACTTGTATTTCGCCTACATTAGTAAATAAAATTCTATGAACTCAATAAAATAATAATAAATAATAAACAGTAATAATAATCCACCGCCCGAATAATATGTACAGTCGTCTAAGTACATACTCGCTATATCGTTGGTGTTGTGTTTTACGAGGCCCGAGACAATTCTCAGACAATATAAGCCATATCGCAGTGTGTGGAGAGCACTGCCAATTGAAAAGCTAATGGTATTTGTCGGATCAAATCTAGCAAATACAGGACAATAGCAATGCACACTGAAGATTGAACGCTTTTATGAGATAGTCTCCGTCGTTGGGATGATCGTAATATTATAGTAATTCCATGCGCGCGCTGGAGTATTCCGATATGAAACGGATCGTCGTCTCGAATTGAAGACATTACCGCCGAATAAATCGATAACTATAATTATATTATAATATCGGTTAATGTACCGCAACTGATAAGTATGATTAATTATAATTTTGAAGTTTTAACGAGAAACCCAAAGACGCTATCTTACAGCTTTCTTCGTTATTATTTTATAGACACCTATAACGTCCAATCGTTACACAACTTACAACACGTCTATTGTAATATAAAATATTATTTGATCGTTATTATAATTGCCGATAATATAATCACGAATAAAAAGAAAAATGTTTGCTCCTTAATTGTCCGTGTCTGAATGTCTCTATACTGTATGATTATTTATTTTATTATACGTTACTCATTACTAGCTCACTACACATAATGCGTTATTTGTACTACTACCCTCCCCGGGACACACACACCCACAAAGTATTCGTGTATAGACATTAGACGGATATGTGTTTCCAAAGTTATCAATGCCATTGTTGCTATTATAAAAGTATTATTTTATGATATATGTTTTGTATTAGACTTGTACTATTGTTGTCTATAATAAATCTTGTACTATTATTTCGTACATTTACGTTGTACCTATGCCATGTACCAGACAGTATTTCTAATATATATTTTTTAGGTTCTGAGCGGAGTGATATATGTATTTATTTTGTTTGTTGTATGACATTTTAACTGGTAATAATAAGCGAATTTAAGCACTTTGAATTTTTAATTGGTTGGACAATACATACAACATACAATATAATATAATATGTTTAATAGGTATGTAACATAAAAGTACCGACCTATATTGGTTGTTGGTTGTATTTCATTTTGAACTCATAAATCCCACTTATGAAAACCGAAAATAATTATTGGTGTGTCACCTAGTTATGATTGCTCTTACTTATTTTTTGATATTTCTTCATAAAAAAAGCTTATACGTTGGTTTTGTTGAAATCACAGTCACGTGTTTAAGGTCAAACGAATTCTCTCCATTTGAATTGTTGTTTACCGTAGAGGAAGAAATTAGTTTTCCACTTAATCGCCGATTATGTGTTTCAATATGGTGTCTATTATACTGTGTTCGTATATACCTTTGTGACCATTCGTTGTGATTTTCGTCGCCAGATGGTTATTACCTGTATGTATTTATTATAGCTGGTATTGTTCATTTTATGAAAATAATATATTGTCTGAAGTTTATCGATGCGAGTTTTCCGGAGCTACACGTCTCGTTGATTATTTTTCTCGTAATATAATTTTATTCAAGTGAAAAATAACCCTCGGCGTCGTGGCCTTTGGAAGTTCACTGTTTTTACAAAATATTTTACAATGTTACTTATTAGTGTGGGAGACATTTTTTTTTTTAAATATATAATAAGGATAATACAATAAAAGATTAGTTCTAAAAATATGAAAATTGTATAAATAATAGTGACGAATTTATATAGTTTTGCATTATATTAATTTATCCAATCAAGTTTTCCGGATGAAGGATAATAATATGTAAGGTATTGGAAGTTCTGGTCGTAGGCTCCCGAATATGTCCTCAGATAATTGCGTTTTGGTTCATAATATTATTGTATTGTTATTTGCATCACATACTTAGATAGTTAGATGTCATGTAATTAAATTGTATTATTTATATTAGTTTGGTAGACATTTTTAAGCATCTTCTACTAAAAAAATTATCTTTTTTAAGTATACAATTGAACTTTATATCGAATTTTAATTTAATTGATAATATTAATTTATTTTGACTTAACTGACTCGGTTTGCGCTCATTATACATTTCATTTTATTTTTCAATCACACTGATAATATTTATTATTTAATTCCATTAAGTAGATATTATATAACAGTAAAAATACCATAAAACAGAGGTTTCATTTTAAAGAGAATTACATTTGGTGACTGGTGTTTGGTAACTTACACTTATAATAATAGGTTTCCTTGACCCTTGACAGTTACCTACTTTATTGTTTTTAAATTGTATTTGCTTTAATAATTCTTTTGGGTCAGTAACATTAAATACATTTACTTTTGAGGTTTATTTTCACTCTCAAATATTATATTCTTTAAGTAAAATACTATGATATTTTGCCAATTATATTAAAAGTCACTGTTGTACAAAAAAATAAAGTAATTTACCAATCAACAGTTTAAACTAAATTCAATTTATTAAGTTATTAATTATTTATACACTTTATTTTGTTTTTATTTATTCTCAATTTCACATGAAAATAAACAAAATAAACTTGTACCCACATAATATTATGACGTGAATCATGTCCTATATAATTCTGCTGTACTATTCACACTGTATATCATCCTGTAATAGTATATAATCGTAGGTACTGAAAAATATAGTATCTGAGGCTCTGAGCTTACACTACAGAAAATATTTATGTAAGCAGCCACAGATTAAACCACTGAACAAACCTAAAATTTTTTTGTTTTTAAATATTAAAGCAATTATAAATGTTTTAAATAAACGAATACAGTTTATATTAAATATGGATCAAACTATATAATCGAGTTAACTTTGTTATACAAGCACCACTAGATTAAAAACATTAATAATATATATTTATGGCGGCGGGAATAACAGGTAAAAGAAAGAGGTGACGTGTATTATTTTACCTTGGGCAAGCCTCGAGCGTGTTGTATATTGAAGACAAAGAGGTGCAATAGAAACTTCACATTTTCAGATTTCTATACAATTTTGTTGACTCTGAACGGGTCTAGAGACTGTTTTACAAAATATGTTATAATATTTAGGTACTTACAACGAACATGAAATTAAAATTAATGAATAATATAATATAATAATATGACAGTGTACACGCATGTCGCATACGTACTACATAGGTTTATCTTTGAACACACTAAATGTGTTACTCAGACTTCACAACTCCAGAGTAATTTTTTAAAAATAATGTAAGAACTCCCACATATAACTAACATTGTAGCAATCTATAATCATCAAATTATACATGACCAACCGCAACGAGAATGTCTAGTTTTATGTCCAAACAAGACGTTTTTTGTGCTATTGTTAATCTTGTAAATGTTTGTCTTTTAACATGTTACGTGTACAGGGTGTTTCACAGTGTTTGACCCTGCCCTCCACCTATACAGTATACCTAGAAAAAACTTTAAAATTGATGTAATTGTACTATATGAATATTAATTAAATATAAGTTACCCATGTAAAATTCAACAAGAAATAAAACATTTAATTTTTTTTCGAGTTGAGTTAAACTAAGAAAACAATATTAATTAATAATTACCTATTAAAACATTTATTAACATCCAATGAGATAAGATTCTGTATAAATATTTAGAACAAAAATTAAAATGTAATCACTACTACGAGATATGATGAAGTAATATATAAAAAGAATGACATACAATTTTATTATAACATGTTCTTATGAATTTAAAATCAAAAACTAAAAGTGAGTGATTCTTTTTACTGTAAACACTTATTATCTTCAAAAGTTTTTGTAACAATTTTCTTTTACATAATTTGGAGTCTTGACAACACAACGTCGTCCTTTTAACATTTCTATCGTTGTCATTTTTTTTTTAACTTGTTTAAATGATATTAATACATTTTCTATTTCATATTCTGAAGAAGAATATTCTTTAAAGTATTTCGATACTTTAATGTAAAATTTAGAACTAATAGCTTGTAGGTAGTTGAATACTTTAAATACTTACAGGATATAACTAATGAACTAAATTTGATTTTCATAAATCGAAATACTCACAAAAATATTCTACTCAGAATATGAAACAAAAAAGTTATGTTTTCATTAAAAAAAAATAGAATTTTTTTAAAGAAGTTGTTTTGTAATAAACTCTAGAATGTAGAAAAATAGCCAATAGGTATATTAAAATTCATTAAACTTAAAAGTAATTGAAATAAAGAGTTTCTTTGTTAAAAAACAATCGCAATGTGTAAACTAAATATACGAATTATGTAAAACTCTTCCGATTGGATACGACAAGACTTCATGATATTAACATTCTTCCATTGTAGTGAACTATCTATTGTATCATTACAATAAAAAATGTATAAAATAATTTTTAATTATATATTTAATAGTTTTAGTATTTTCAATAATGTATAAGTATCTACATTGTTAAGTAGTATAAGATAATGGGAATTAAAAGTTTAACTTTATGCAGTAGTATTGAGTTTTTATGGAGATGTAACTATAATTTAAGGTTTTGAGCGGAGCAAAAACAATGAACAGTTATGTGTTGTTATATTCTGTAAACCCTTTCATCATAGTATTGTTGCCAGGTATTCGCGTACTTTACCTACTTTACAAATTAGAGCAAAATTATTATTTTATGGGCTTGTATAAATTTAAATAGGTATATAGTCTATTCATAAAAATACAATCAAAAACATTTAATTTATATGTTTGAAAGTACCTATTATAGTAAAATGAGTGAACATAATTGTCCGTAATTCGTTACACACCGTGTTACAATCACGGCTTTGGATGAGCGATGAACCACAGTACCTACTAGTTATCGTCTATGTAATAATAACTGAGTTCTTTTATATTATATAGAACTTAAAAGCAATAATTAAAATATAATATTCCAAAAATAGTTTTTTTTTTTGAGTTTTTTTAACGGTTTTATTAATTTTATAGCAAACCAATTGAAAACCTTCTGATTGATTTTTTTGTTTTTGCTCATCTAATAATTTTTTTTTAACTACCTACAAAATTCACAATTTTTCGACATTCTTACAATTTTCATTAAAACTTTTATGAGTTTTTCGATATTTCTTACAAGTATAGGTACCATCTGTGTTAAACTATCATTAAATCAATAAAAATAGCACATGGAACTTAAGTATATCTGTCTATTCTTAAAAAATGTATACGGATATTATTAATACTTCATTTTAAATATTCAACACGTTTTTAATTTACTTATCCGATAAATCCTTTTTTTTCTCTATAAAAATAATATGAGTTTTTATATGTGATAAAACACGTCAGTACACGTCATACACAAAATGCATGGTTAAACGGTCCATTTAACTGTGGCCAATTCGAGGCGAATGTCTGCTTTTTATTATATTTTACAATTATTATTAAATAACTGCAATATTTTATATTGTTAGTCATCATTATTTGTTATTTTCTTTGAGTATAATTTATTGTATCGTTATTTGTAAATTATTCAGGTAATATAAAATGTATAAATAATTCAGTCTAAAAAAAAAAAAATTAAAGCCAGTTTTTTTCGTTTGTTTTATATATTATAGATTTATAGCAGTGTCAAATGTCCAACCGTCTAATCAAAAGGTACATAATATTATCGTAACTCGTAAGTACATGAATTAACAGGCCATCAGGCCTATAGGACATAGAATTGATATTCTTTATACAGGTAGACACTTTTATTTTATTGATCCGTATATACACCTACTTTATACTTACGATAATATGCTAAAGGCGTATTATCATGAGCAAGTCTCGTAAGGATACCTACTCCTGTAGAACAATATCTGCTCTGTAAATCCTCAGAATATTGTTTTAAGTACGTGTATAATACCAAGATCCAAAATATTATCTTATATTATAATGTTTACTTTATAGGTGCAGTGTTTGGAAAGAACGTCGTTCATGAACGCACGTTCACGCTTTCACGTTCATATTATAATATATGAATATTATAGGGAACGATACGTGAACGTCACGCATTTTTTGCGTGAACTTGAACGACGTTTATATTTTTAATGAATTTGATCGATTTTTAAGACGTTCAATTTATTTATTTTTTTTTTTATTGATCAAAATAACATCGACAACAAAGACCATTAGTTATTCAATTTGTTTACCATTTAGTAAATATTATATTATGTATAAAATATATTAATTAATTATATTATAATAATAATATTTTCATTTTTCCCATTATAATTCCTATAATTGATTGATTGAAAAATATATAAATTAAATACGTGAAATTCCAGTGTCCCAGGCTAGACATACAACAACAATAATATTATGATTTCCACGAATTTGTAATAAACCTAATCGGTTTATCATAATAAGTACCCTAGTATTGGCTTAATTTTGCGGGAGATTGTAAACTCGGCCCCAATTTTTTTCAGGTAAAAATGATTTAGGTGTAAAAACCATCATTTTTCTTATAATATTTTTGAGAAACATTTAGCATTACTCAGAGGACACCACGAGGAGGTGGTCCTCATTATCCTTCAAAAATTATTTTCATTTTCATATTATTATTCATAGTATGAAATTCGTTATTTAAATGAAAAATGTAATTAAAATGTTATAATATTGATA
>WHPZ01563120.1:0-17657 GCA_016617965.1 Macrosiphum rosae
GTAATATTTGAAGTTTTGAAAACGTAATATTTTATTTCAGGGATTTAATTTTTACAGAATTATACCAACATAAAATGTGTATTAATATAGTAATATAAAATGTTGTTGTTCATTTTTCAAAAATTATTTATAGTTATTTATTCATATTATTTTTATTACCTATATTTTGTATAATATATTTGTATACTATGTGTTTAACTGTATTATTTGACGTATCGATCATTCAAAATATTTTTATATTCTACACCTATTTGTAACGTTGTTAAGTTAGTTATTTAATTTGAATTACACATAATATATTATCGTAATTTAAAACAAAATATTATTTATAATGTATAATTCTTTTAACAATATAATATACTATAATATATTATATTATAATAGAATATACTATATTATAATAGAATATTATATAATATATTATATTATAATAGAATATAATATACGTATTTGGCTCCTAGGCAGTTGAATAAAATAGGTATTTCATAAGGCAATAAATGATTTGCAATATGAATACCATACTTTAAAATTATCTTATTGAAATACCAATAAATAAACGTAGATACACACAGTTATTTTCCATCATAAATGTATCCATCAATATTTATTCATTTATTCATTGCAATAAAATACAACAAACATGTGTCTAAAATATATAGTGTCTTAATGTCTAATGCAATTATTCAAATACCCAGCCTTCGAAGCTTGTGGTACTCCCGGTGGATATTATTTAAACTACAAATTTCCCGTCGAAAACCACTTTTTTTTTTCATGGCCAAACCGAGTGTTATCACCTTCTCTTCTCTATGATCGTGGTATATCTGTGGGGACAATCGAACATTCGCACAAGTGGAAAGTGGATAACGAATGCCCGACAAAAGACAATCGCAATTCGCTAAGACGCCGGATGCTATTACATGTCGGTTGATAACAGTTACAATCACAGTAGATGATAACGATCGTCGGCACGCCGCCGACTATAGTGTTGATTGTTGATACTGAGTACGCGTTCCTTTACACGTGCGCTGGATCGTTGTCTGATTTCGCTCTATATTCGCCTGTCCGAGTCCATCACTGACAAGAATCACAAGAAGTGTTCAGGTCAGCAAGGTCTATTCACTGTCAGAACGCTGTTAAACGCATCGCCGTCCTGAGCGATGTCGTCCAGTAAAATATTCTTGCAGAACCGAGCTCTCGGTGAGTACTGTTTTCCATTTTTCGATTTAAATTTTTCACGTGGTTTGTCGGACAACGTTGTCACGTTTGCAGCGTTATTCGTTCCGTTTTAAAAGTAATCGTTTTTCTTCGTCAATGGCGGTTACCGTACGAGGTACATATTAAAACGCTCGATTAAAACCGTCTCCGAACACTTCCTTTTTTCATTAACCTTCCTCTACGCTGTTGAGATGCTCTTTGCGTGTAACTCAATATATTTTTCTTTGTCTGATTAATATTTATGTCCACGGATCGTCGATGTTATTGTTACCACATTAATATGACAAAATTACTGCTGTCTATTATAATAAATTGGTGATACAAAACACTAGAATAGTGCTGTATTTTTGTTTCTGCCAACGGTTTATTTTTATGACAACCGTTAAATAGCCCATAGAATTACATATTATAATACTGATAAATAGAGAAAAAATCTATGTATAAATGCATTTTTTTTTAATTAAGGATTAATTATTGCTATTGATTATCATGCACTTCAAATATGAATCAATTACATAAATTGATGTGGAACATTTATTCAGTCATTTTGAAAATATTTTAAGACCTAATATAGGCAACAATTACAGTTCAAGTAGGTATTTTAAAGAACTTATAATTCAATACTGCACAGGATTTGAATAAGAAATTATCCAAAATTAATGTTTTCCAGTCATAATATTAGTTTGTGCTTTACATTCATATTTTATTTAATTCTATTTAATGTATTTTCCATACCTACATATTTTTTACTAAGGTACCTTTTCTAAAATTAAAATTATTTTCCACATACCTATTTTACAAATTAAACTTTCATATTTAGGTAGGTATGTACATATTAAATATTTAAGAGGACTTAGCACCCATTTATGTTGTATCCATCTTACAACAGATCATTGTACGCCCAACGTTAGTTTAAAAATTAGAGTAGGTAATTGACCTCTTATTACATTTTAAGGTAAGATTATTATTATTATTATCTAGGCAATCTTATAGGCTTTTTATTATATTTTAATTTTAAAGCGAGTTATGAGTATTTTAAGATGTACAAAAAAATCACGATTTTAAAATACTCATAACTCGCTTTGCAACTAAAATATAATAAAAAGCCTATGATATTGCCTGGATAATATACTTACCTATAAATTGTATTAGAGGTCAATTCACTCTAAATTTTAAGACTAATAGAGCTAAACATGATCTGCTGAGCGTAAAATATGCTGTTACGCACTAGTAAGACGAAGACAGCTCATGCGGGTGACACATACTCTTAATATTATGTAATAGATGGTAATAGAATAAATGACTTACCTATTAATTATTATTATTATGTAAAAAATTGTTGTTAGAATAGGTATTTGTAGTTCACACTTAATATATTAAATTTCACACAAATGTTTCATTTTAAAACAATATTTTCACTAAATTAAAATATTTTTTTTTGGCACAAATACATTTTGGTCTCAAGTAATATTTGAATTGAAACAAACATATTAGAGTTGCAAGTAATTATTGATACCAACTTAATAAAACCAATTTTTACTTTATAACTACATAAAAAACTATTAACTAGACACTAAAAATTATACACCGTTTGCCGAGAGAATGCTGTTGTGCTCACAAACCAAAATGTATCATATCCCGCCTCAATCACCTAAATCCCCATTCCTCGACTCCAGTCATATGTGCGAAGTAACCACATTATATTGGTGAACAGAGTGCCCATAATAGGTATATCCTGGTGCAATGAGTTTCACTTACACTGAGGTGCGCCAGGCCTAGATTACTAGGTCATAATAATACTATACTAAACTAATGTCATCATTAAGATGTTAATTTATCATGAGTCATAACTAGATTTCTTATTAATTACCAATAAATGTTGATTTCTATATAATAGTTAAGTCATTTATATTAAATTGGTTTTTATTGTTTTCAGGATATGTGAGTAATGAGATTCCGCTCGTTACCCGTTACATAAACCTCCGAAGAGAAAATCTCATAATAACATGTGTCGGACGTGCCTTTCACACTTACAGTTCTGATAGGTTTCAGCTTTTATCTGTAAGCCCGCAACATGAGACGGACATCACATGTTTGGCTGCGGATAGTTACCTGGTATATACCAGTTGTGGAAACCAAATATATGCTTGGCGACGTGGTATTGAACTAAAACATACGTATACAGGTCACAAAGCAGCAGTCAAATTATTGTTTCCGTTTGCGGCCAATTTAGTGTCTATTGATGAATCAGGAACTCTCAAAATTTGGGATGTGAAAACTGAAAGTATATACAAAGAAATTCAATTAGATTTTACTGCAACAGCTATATGCCATCCACCAACATATACTAATAAATTACTAATTGGCTCAGCTGAAGGAAAACTACAGTTATGGAATATAAAAACAGGAGCCATGATATATGAATTTCAGGGTTGGAATAGTAGTGTGACCAGCTTAGAGCCAGCTCCAGCTGAAGATATGATGGCAGTAGGATTGAGTAATGGAAAAATTATTCTGCACAATTTGAAGTTTGATGTATCCAATATAACTTTTACACAAGATTGGGGCTCAGTTACACGTATAAGTTTTCTTATTAAACGACAACTTATGATAACTGGTAGCCCAAAAGGCACTGTAGTCGTTTGGAATCTCGAAGAAGGAAAAGTTGACAGTTTAATTATTAAAGCGCATCATGGACCTATTTGTGGTCTTCAGTGTTTACCAGATGAACCGCTCCTTGTAACTTCATCTTCTGACAATTCTTTAAAAATGTGGCGTTTTGACATGTCTGATGGTTCGGCCAGTCTGTTTAAAATACGCGAAGGTCATTTTAAACCTCCAGTTTCTATTCGTTTTCATGGAACAGATGGTGCTAGTATTTTAAGTTCTGGCAATGATTCCTCATTGCGTGTCTTTAACACAGTCACTGAAATTGCAAATAAAAGTTTTGGACGTGCATCATATAATCGTAAAGCTTCCAAAAAAAAAGGAAATAAATGGGCTGATCCTCTTATCATGCCTCCAATATCTACATTCACATCAGAAACCACTCGAGATAAAGAATGGGACAGCATTGTTGCTGTACATCGAGGTATACCAACAGTAACTACTTGGTCGTTTGACAAAAGTAAAATGGGAGAGCATAAATTGTGTCATGAAAGATTTAAAAAAAACGTCAGTGGACAGAAAGGAATCAGTGCCACATGTGCATGTCTTACACATTGTGGTAATTTTGCTGTCATCGGTTACAGTTCTGGTCACATTGATAAGTACAACATTCAGTCAGGATTACACAGAGGAACCTATGGACAGCCAACAGCTCATAAATATGTACGCGGTGTCTATGTGGACACACTTAATCAAATAATGGTATCTGGCGGTTCAGATACATTTTTACAATTCTGGAATTTCAAAAAATTAAGTAAGTCAGATTTATTTTTGAAATTATTGTTTGTCTATTATTTTATTAAAAATGTAATCATTTTTTCAGATTTATTGTCTAAATTGGAGTTGGAAGATACAGTTTCATTATTCAGCTGGCACACAGAAAGCTCATTTCTAGCAGTTGCTTTAGATAACTTTGACATTTGTCTAGTTGATATTGATACACGCACCGTCGTAAGAAAGTTTACTGGTCATCGAGGTCCAATAACTGATTTGACATTTAGTCCAGATTCCAGATGGTTAGTTACATCAGCAATGGATTCAACTATTCGCACCTGGGACATTCCGTCATCATCAATGATCGATATACTTAAAGTAAGCTGACATAATAATCATCGGACCATAAATATTACATTATAATTTTTCTTATAATATTTTAGGTTGATACACCCTGCGTTTCATTGACATTTGCACCAACTGGTAGCTATCTGGCTACAGCACATGCTGACCGTTTGGGAATATATTTATGGTTTAATAAATCTCTATACAATCATGTTAGCCTCCGACCTATCACTGAAGAAGATCAGATCACAGAACCTCTACCATTGACTGGAATTAATCAAGAAACTTTAGAATGCCCTATTGATGAAGATACAGATGAATACATATCTAAAGTACAAATTGAAAACACTATAACTATGAGTGGTCTAAATGATGCTAGATGGCAGAATATATTGAATTTAGACGCTGTAAAAAAAAGAAACAAACCACTGCAACCACCAAAAGCTCCTGCTGCGGCTCCATTTTTCCTACCTACTATACAATCCATAGACTTCCAATTCGATTTAAATGGAGTTGGTAAGACAGATTCCAATACCAAAGTTATTCCTGAAACACTAATGCAAACTGTTTTTGCTCAACAACTTTTAAAAGCCACTTCGTTAAACGATTATCAAGTTTTATTTGATCAGTTAAAATTAATGGGACCATCAGCTTTAAATTATGAAGTACGAAGCTTGTCGCCAGAAGCTGGTGGAACATATGAACTAATGGTTAAATTTTTAGAGCTTTTAAAACAAGTATCTACAAGTAATAAAGATTTTGAATTAACGCAATCTTATTTGGGTGTATTTTTAAAATATAATGGACGTGCGTTGGCTCAACGACCAGAAGCGATCAATAGTATTGAGCCATTATCAAAAAATAATGCATGGGAACAATTACAAAATAATTTTTTGTTATGTCTTAGTATTGTAGAATATATGAAAAATAATTAATAAGCATTTACTTTTGTTTTTACATACTTGTATAATGTTTATGCATTGAAACAGTTTTATGGAAATACCTAGTTAAAATACAACATTTAACTGAACATCAATATTACAATATAATTTATTTATTTATTTTCTTTGCATTAAAAAAAATAGCTCTCATATACAATATTAACATTATAATATCTAACTTGATAGGCATTTATAAAAACATTATATTAATATTTTCATATTATGCATGTGGTTTTTGATTCTTAAAATTATATAAGACAACAAGTTGAGCATAATAAAAATAATTATGACTTCATAATTCAAATGTGTACGAAAAAAAAGTTAAAATGTAGGTACATTTGGGCAACGTTTTAGAAGCAATTCAATGTAATAAATATGATATAATATGATGTCTACTTATAAATTGTGGTGGTATAATAAATGTACAATATTTTTTACAATATATTACAATTAACATGCATTTTTATAGTATACTAGAACTATTATTATACTATACATATCTTAAAGTTACGACTCCAACTATTATGAAATAATAAAATTGTAGAATAAATTATATTCTATTCCAAAAAAGTTAGGAAAAATCATGAAAACATGTAGCATTTTCACATGTGCTGCCTATTACTGGCCAATCACAGCGGTCTCACCGTTCCTGAGCAGTTTTTTCAAACTTATTTTGAATAGAGTATAGTTATAATCTTATAAATATTTATAACGTTAAGGTGGTTTACAATTTATTCATGATGTCATTCAAGTATAAATAGTATGTGGATAACTATGTGCAGTCTTGTGAAAGGTAATTACTTTTTAAATCGGTGGTGTCATTTCAGTTTTTGAGATTAGAGGCAGTAGTTTTGTTTGTCCTATAATAAAACTGAAAAAAAAAACTGCTCGGTAACCATTACATTACATTACATTACAATTGCGTTTTTATCTCAATACAAATAGCCTTATTACATAATTTTATACTTATTAGTTACTATCACAATTACCTACTGGTTACTATCATGGGCATAAATAACCTATATTTTAAGATATAACAATGACTAAATAATTAATACATAATATGTAGAGGAATAGATACCTAAATATATTACCTATTATCTACTATATTAAGGCCCAAAACTAGCCTATACTCGGCCCGCTAATAACAAGCGGGCAAAGTGCCCACCCAGCCACCCCACCAAATGACACCACTGTTTTAGAAGTAGGTAAGTATTGAAATACTACTGATACAGATGTCAAATATCTACTTAGTTTTAAAAATATTTAAATACTCAGTAAAAAATACATTCATCGCTCCGCTCAGAATCTAAAAGTATTTGAGAACAAAATATAGGTACTTTGAAAACATATTTATTGATACATATATTTCTAGATTGGTACAAATTTTTTCACTATTTAAATCAACTGAAGTAAATTTATTTTAGATGTTTCATATTTTACATAATTGCATAGGTAGATAATTTTACACCATTTTATATTCTGAGTGGAGTGATGAATGTATTGATTTTACAATGTTGTGTTTTTTTTTTGTGTGTCAAAATCGTTTGGGGCTTCAATTTTCTTCAAGAGTATCAAAATCTTGTTCGAAGTCTGTTTTGATTTAGTTGGTGCTTTTCACATTTTGGAGGTCAAAATATAATATTCTCAATAGTTTTCAAAAGCACCGAGAAAAACAAAACATAGGTAAACAAAGGAAAAACAGTAATTTTTACGCAGAATTGGTTTTCAACTGTAAATCGATTTTGGTGTTGAGTGTATTTCCAAAACAAACAATCATACATGCAATTTACAGTGAACGTTTATATTTTAGCATTTTCTGTACATGATACAATTTTCAAAATATTTTGACTTGTTTTGAGCAGTTTAGCATTTTTCTTCCGACTATAGATGATACATGCTGGATAAGGCCACAGCATATTATATTATTGAATATATATTCTGTGATAGAGCTATAATTTAATTTTTAATATCTAGAAGCCGATTAGGTCAGCCCTTCAGCATTGAGCCCTGACTTCATCTCTGGACATACGCAAAACCACTGCACATGCTCAAATTATTACCGCCATTTGTATATTACCCCATCCCGAGCTAACTTTTTAGTTTAAGACACATAACAAAATAATCGGCTTCAAGCGCAGACTAAGCGGAACACGGTAGACGCGGAAATGCAGAATATTCAGCAAAAACTGGTAGTGCTTATCAGTTATCACTTATCACTATTATCAATTATCATCTTGCCTCCAATCTCTTCAACTTCATATTCAGACAACGACTCTTCCAAAGTTCCGACCACACTCGCTTTTGATTCACACTAATTTAGGCAATAATTATATGACTTCTGAATATTTTAATAATTAATAATAATTGTATTATTCGTACTTTCATTCTTGTTATTTCCTTTCGATAACTATTTCTACAATTTTACGCGGCAGTCTCGATATTACTACTCGACGCTTACGTCGCTACTTTAAGACATTTGGACTGCATCATCAACATGAACAATATTGTTTAAGGTCATTATTTGATCTTCGTACAGTCGGGAAACGAGTTACGAAATGACATTCAAACCATCATAAAGTTTGTCGTCCTCGCTTGCGTTTTTTGCATTGAAAATTAAGCAAAATCGGTTTGATTTGATAATGAACGACTGTGGTGACAAACGAGTAATAGCATTAGTCGACATGGATTGTTTCTACTGTCAAGTAGAGGTTCAACACAATCCGTCGTTGACTGGAAAGCCGGTGGCAGTCGTTCAATACAACAGTTGGAGAGGTGGGGGGTGAGTCGTTTTGCATAACAATATTTGTGTCTGACATGCATCGGACCATAGTCATTCTGTTATTGTGTTTCAGGATAATCGCAGTGAATTATGAGGCAAGAGCAAAAGGGGTAAACCGACATATGAGAGGAGATGATGCATTACAGGCTTGTCCAGATTTAAATTTGGTACGTGTGAAGGAGCTCCATGGAAAAGCAGATTTATCAAAGTAAGAGATTTTCACTTGATAGGCATAATATACTCCATAGCTGTGATTGTTAACATTTACCAGATATTTTGTTGAATATTGACATTCAATTAGGTACCTACCTATATAGTTTTAATTGCATTTATTATTTAAATTAAAATAATGCATTATTTCTAGCAACATGACCACATGGCTGCTATACATGGTAGGTACTTAGTTATCATGATAATTTTTACAATTAGATACTCAATAACAATGTTCCTTAAGTAATAAGTATTAAAATATAGGTTTTATACAAATTGTATTTACTATTTAAAAGTTAGAAACATCCCAGAAAACAATTATTATTTCATACACATTCCTCAAGGTTCAACACATAATAATTTTATTTTAATATACAAAACTTTTTTTATATTGTAAATTTAGTTTGGTTTCTTATTATAACTATTAACTATAAATTAAGTTAATACCTATATTGTTTAGATATTTCATTAAAAATATTTTATTTAATATTGATTTAAATCAGACGTTATGATTAAGATACAATCTACACTTATTATTTGTAAAACTGTAACTTTTTTTAAAATATGTTTTTTTTTCATAAATTGGTAATTTCAATGCAATTTTAAAAAAAATTTAATCTTCATAATTGTGTAAGTTTAACCTTTTTAACTGTTTACAAACTTTCACTAACATAGGTAATAGGTATATTTTTAATTTAATATACTGAAGTAGAATGTTTTTAAATGTATTTGGTAATTTCAAATCAAATCATTAGTGTTTTAAGTTTAAATGGGTGGAGTAGGTAGAAACAATGGACATTATTCTGCTTCCCTAAACATTAAATACTATTATCACTTATAAGTCTAGGGCTGGAAGTTATAATATTTGAATGTTTTTTTTTGTGGAATATTAGATTTATTTTTAAGTAAACTAGAAATTATTTTCAAGAAACAACAAAAATTAAACTATATTAAATATTTATAGTGCATATTTTTACATACTTTGTGATTTTATTGAATTTATATAATAAAATATTAATTATTGTTAGAAATTCAATTTTTGAGTATCAATATACTTCAAAAATATTCTGCTTCAAAACATGAAATTACAATTAGTGTATGTTGTCATTTTAAAATATAAATACCTACTAAAAAATAGTAAAAATTTAATTTTTCTGAACAAGGTTATGTTTATTTTTATTCATTTGTTTTGTTCCTTATAGATACCGTACAGCCAGTCAAAAAGTATTTGAGGTTCTCAGTCAATTTAGTTCTTGTGTGCAAAGAGCTAGTATTGATGAGGCTTATGTTGATTTAACTAGTGTGGTAAATCATCATATTTCATCTAATCATAATGTAATAACGGAAAATGACCTACCCAATACATTTGTTGAAGGATATTCAGATGATAACTCAAAAGGTAATTAAAGTATGAATGTATCTTAAAGATGACCCAAATTATTGCTTTATGAATATTTCTGTGTACATTTTGTTCCTTGTAGTTTTTCCACCATAAAAATTCTTAAGTAATCTTAATATTATAAATTTTGTTTAAATTGAAAATTACTTAATAATTGTTTGTACTCCATGAAAATATAAGCACTTAATGAAAGTTTAACTATGATGCTAAAATATGTGGATACCTATTAAATATTATAAATATTTAAATAGTATTTATTTTATGTTTTCATTTAGAAGATAAAAATGTGAATTTAAAATCTTGGCTCCATGATGTATACAATAATGAGTTACAAGATGACTATTTACTCCGCTTAACAATTGGTGCTATGATGGTTGAAAAATTAAGACAATCAATTTTTGAACAAACTGGTTTTCGTTGTTCAGCTGGTATTGCAAATAACAAGGTTTGATGATTTAAATATTTTTTATAGTAAATACTAAATAACGTGAAAAATAACTCTTGCCTATCTTTTAAACTACACCTTACTTTGGAAATAATTCAATGTAGCATTGGTCAAAAAATATTCTATAATAAATAAACTGATTCAGTAGTGTAAATTGGGCTAAATTGTTAAGGTTGCAATTAGTTTTTAGGGTGAACACACTCAGCCCAAATATAGTTTTTTTTTCATATTCTAAATTTAATATTATATCCAAGGCTGAGATTTTGAGTCTAAGATTAAAGAGTTAAAACAAGTTGACAAGTGATATTGCTCTGCTGTAGGTACTGTAGATTTTGATTGGGCCATATAATGGATAGTGTTAAATTTTAATTCAATGGTATAATATATAACTTATGAGGAGCCTTAATATAAAATTATCAAGTTCGACCAGGCAAAAAACTTTTCATCAACAATAATTAATAAAATTTGAAAAATTTCTTATGCCCATCAATAGCTCGAAATAGAGGCAAAATATTATGGTGTATAGAAACTACTAATATAAACATTAAGTGAAAAACAATAGGTATATATATCTACTGTAATTTATTTTTTTGTGACATACCAAAAAAAAAAATAAAATTGATTTTGTCAAAAACTTGTTTTCCATAACTGCGGGAAATTTTCTATTATTACCTTTCAAATGTGCGAACTAAATTTACTTTCCAATCAGAAAAGTTACTGAAAATGAGAATTTGAAGCATTATTATTTATTATTATTTTGGCTACTGATTGTTTACTGATATAAAAAAAATGTTTGAAAATTGTAAGTATGCATGATTTTTTGGTGTCACAATAAGATACTCTTGCGATTCTATGATATTTTCAGGGGTCTCAAGTCCATTCCAGTTGGACCCCCCCCCCTCCCGTTTACGCCACTGAACTGATTAAGGACGTTGCACTCGCATGTATCTCTCCGTCTTACAAAGAACCTAGAACGCTGCAGTCATAACTAAGAAACAAATTTTTCACCACATATAAAGGAGAACTTTGGCTGTGCAATATCGTTTTTATTTTTTTTGATATTACTTATACGAAAAAAGTTCTTATTGTTTCAAAATCCATTATTATTTGTGTTTATTAAACTTAAATAACTTTTTTTGAAGTTGTAATAACGAAAAAAGAAAAACGAAATTGCTTAGCGAAAGTTCTCCTTTATATGTGGTGAAAAATTTGTTTCTTAGTTAGGACTGTAGCCTTTTCGGTTCTTTCCCACGCCAAGACATTTTTAGTATGCCGTACGTGTGTAAGATGGAGACAAAATACTCGGGCGCGACGTCTTCTTAAGAGAATGCTACCCATGCATTGGTTGTCTCTTCATCTTATACACGTACGGCGGAAAGTTTTCTATGATGTGCTGTTAGTTTTGATATTAGAATGATATCAAATGTTTAGGTAAGAATATTTTCTGTGCTTAAGCTTTGACTTTTATTCAAAATTTAATTTTCACTCTAGAAATTATCATTTTTAATTTTTGATATTTCACATAGGTACCCATATTTTATTTGAAAATGAAAATATCGTAAAATCGCCGACTGATATAATGTTCTTACCTAAAAGTTTGAGTATAGATCAATTCACTCTAATATCAAAACTAACAGTATACTATTGAAACTAGTGAACAAAAATTTGCTATGTTCTACTTGTGTAAGATAGAGACAACAAATGCATGGGTAAACGTCATCTTAACTTTTATAGATTATATTTATATTGATTGTATTTAAGATTAAATATATAATCAATAAAAATTATACTTCTGTAATGTATATACCATAGGTGGATTTCTAAGTCTATCCCCTTAGTTAGAATTTATTAATTATTTTATATATTTGTCATTACCCAGATAGTAATTTTGTAACGTTGATAGTTGCAGTTATTAAATACATATTTCGGATTAATCTATCAGTGTGAAATGGCATTTTCTCACACGAAACATATAAAAGCTGAATAGGTAGGTACCGAGCTATACTTTCTGATGATCATTTAGGACGGAGTCTTCATTTAGAAGTTTATGAATATTACCGAAATTATAATTAACTGGCCATGATATGCAACAACACGCTTCTATATCAACAGGATAATGTTAATACATTTTAAAATTATTTATAAATTTAATGTGAAACACTCGTTTCAGATAACTTTACACTTTTATTTTATTATTTATATATGTATACTTATTATTAATATAAAATATTTTTTTTACATTAGTTTATTCTAAAAGAAAAAAATATACCCTCAGTAGATCTTAATCAAAAAAGTTTGGCCGCCTCTGGTATATACGAATACAGTTTAGAAGTGTTTAAACCTTTCAATGGTTTCTCTCATAAAATGATTTAAGTATTAGATTATAAATTTAATTTAATAATGCTGTTTAATTTTTTCCAGATTTTATCCAAGCTTGCTTGTGGTTTACACAAACCTAATCAACAAACAATGTTGCCACCTTCTAGTGTACCTCATTTGTTTGAAACCATACCAATAAAAAAAATAAAAAATTTAGGTGGTAAACTGGGAGAAAGAATAAGGAAAGAATTTAACTGTGAATTCATGTCTGATTTAGCTGCAATACCTCTAAATGATTTACAACAAAAATTTAACGACAAGACATGGTAATGATCAATTTCATAATATTTCTAATGAAAAATTGTAATAACTAATACGATATTTTTTTTTTCAGTAACTTTTTGTATCAAATCTCCAAAGGTATAGATAATGAACCTGTGGAATCTAGACTTATACCCAAATCCATAGGCAGTTGTAAGTCATTTCCTACGGGGCTAAAAGCCAAAGAAGAAATAAAACAATGGTTGAACACGTTGATGAATGATATTGTAGATAAATTAAAAGATGATTATGAAGCTGTGTGTACTATTTATTCATTTAATCCAATTTTATTTTGAAAATTAATATTATTTGTTTTTTAGAATAAAAGAAAAGCAACACTGATGACCATCAGTGTTAGATACTTAGATAGAAAAACAAAATTGCCGACATCACAGTGTTTTGAAGTTACTACGTATAGTCATAATAAACTATTGGATACTGCCTATTCATCATTATGCACCATGACTGAAAATCAAAAGTCTTTACATTGGTATTTTGTTATTTTAAAAATATTAAATACTTCTATTATAATTAACATAAGCATATATAACGGGCAATAAATTAGTTTATTAAAATTAATTTGGTTTAACTACCTATTTCTATTGAAATAAAAAATGTTCAGTTAATTTTAAATATTTTAATTGTTTTCTCATAATTGCAAAAATAATAATACATAAACCTATATCTAGCATTTTTTCTATTGATAACACCTGCATATTATTATAGTTGCTCAACTTCCTGTGTATTATTTTATAAAATATTTATCTTATACTTTGATACAAAATTATGTACACTAGCTTGAATTCGAATGACTTCTTTGACTTCAAATGATTTTTATGTAGACTAAAATGTTTAAAACGTAGTATGATATATTTTATATTTATGTTAGACGAGACATCCAACTTTATTGAACCAACGGGAATTTTCATAATTATTTATTTTAGGTACTTGTGACCAGTGGGTCGTCATAACACTCGGGCATGGATATTATATTATTTATTCGAAAATATCTAGGAAAAAATGTATATCTCTTATTCTAGAAATCGAGGACTATTTGCCTCTATCCATAGGTATAATTTTAAAATATGCTAAATAGATGGCACGAGGGTATTTGCAATTAATAGAGATTAATAAACTATGTTCTTTAGCACAACTTATAGGCATGCCAATAAACTAATATTCATTTTTTACATTTTTGAACAGAACAATTCTAATTTTTTGTGTGTTGTTGTTCACAGGAAAAATCCGATATCTTTTTTAGGTGTAGCTATTGGAAGGTTTGTGGAAATGAATGCAAAATCATCAATAGATAATTATTTCAATAAGGGAGCTGCCAAAGAAGTGAAAAATATTAATAGTCAATTGACTAAACCAGAAAACAGTACAACTTGCTCTGATATCAATAGTGAAAGTGATAGTTCTACGCTATTTAATGAACAACAATTAAAATCTAAAAATAGTTTACCACTATCAAATCAACCTCTGCCATCATTAAATCACTCTAACAATAAAAAAAACAAACCATGTATTAATGATGTAAAGAATTTAAAAACTATGTTTGATCAAATGAAAAATTCTGATAGTTTCTTCACTAATTCTTCCTCAACATTACAGAGTATGGATCCTAAAAAAAAAATTAAGCAATATAAACTTGACAAGAACAGTTTTTTTACGAAAAAACTGGAAATTATTTCTCCAGTTAAGAATCAAGTAAATGAGAAAATGACAACAGTTGAACAATCTTCCTCGACAAGTTCAGTGGGATTTTTATTGGAAAGCTCTGATGTTATTTCTCCTTCAAAAAATATATTAAATGATAATCATAACATAACAACTCAACCAGCAGATAGCTTTTTTTCAAGAAAACTGGAAAATGTATCGCCTTCGAAAAACCAAATAACTAATGATTCAAGAATAGAGTTAGTACCAATTGTTCAATCTACCATTACTAAAGATACTATTGAATTTGCTCCTATAACATTATTATGTGAGCGGTGTGACAACATGATTGATATAGATACATACGATGAGCACATAGATCATCACGTAGCAATAGAATTGAGCGAAAGTTTGAATATTATTAACCCTGTACAGCCATTAAATAATAAAATACTGAAAAGTAAACCAATAAAAAAGAAAAAAAATGAATGCGGTCTAAAACGTAAACAAAATTCAAAAGCTTCAAGTTCTAATCCTAAAAAACCATGCACAAGTATTTCATCATACTTCAAACCACTATTAAACCCGTAATTGTTTCTAACAATCTAGTGGAATTTTATTATAAAACTAAAATTATTGATTTTCTAATTTAAAAATTTATATTTTTTTATTTTTGTACTTATTTTGTAAAACATAGTTTAGTAAAATAATGTAAATACAAATGTATATTGTCTATGTATATCAAAGAATATATTTATGTAAAAATAATCACATTAACAATGATATAGAATATCTTATAATTTTACTTCATAACTAGCTGAGGTTAGTTCCCCAGTCTTCACTCGGGCCATCACTCAATTATCTATAGATAGGAGTTTATAGTTTAATTTATTGGCTGGCAGTTGTTAAGTATAATATATTATATTAATTTTTTATTGCCCAAGAAGTATAAGACAGAAATTAAGACTTGAAATTGTATATGCCTTTTAAGGTTAAATTACAACACATTTTCAACACAAATTAACGGGTAAAAAAAACAATATTGGAAGAGAGATTTATTTAGTAAAAAATAATTTAAAAAATATGAAGATTTAAGAAAAAAATTAATGATAACATTGAAATACGAGTAGATAATACATAAATAGTAAATAATAATCATATAGAACAACGATCTAAAAAAGCTAAAAAAAATTAACAAATCAAGTATTTCATTTTAATCCTACTATTATTTATTATTATGATTATCGGATTTCGATTGGTCTCATGTATTTACTGCTAAACATTGCAATTTAAAGATGAGTCTAATGGTATGTGTTGTGGAAATCTCAGAATTGTATTGGAGTTCTATGTTTTTCTGTGAAATATAAATTTTCTAATGGAAAATATCATAGATTTATTAAGAATTGTCCAGTAATATATTAGATAATATACTTTTCTAGAATATATCTTGCATTTAAAGGGAAATTTCAAGAGTTTAATTGTATGTATTAAAGTATTCATGAGATTTACCATGTCTTTTAAGGGATACTTCAAGGATTTTATTGAAAATCTGCCGTTTTAGGATATATCGATTCTTCAAAGGAAAATATCATGGAAATTATGAGTTGTGTAAAGGATTCTATTTGAAATGTTAAAATATTTATGAAAATTGACTAGGATTTTATAGGAAAATTAGATTTTGGAGGAAATATCAATCCTCTAATGAGCTATATATTAATACTAATATCAAATGTCATATATTTGATGGGAGATTTTAATATTTTTATTAAGAATATATAAAATATTAAAATATATAACATAATATCTTGCATCTAATGGGAAAATGTCAAGAGTTTAATCAGAGGTATCAATGCTTGTATGAGATTTATTGTATTATTATTTTAATGTACACTTTTCTGTGAAATGTCGAGCCTCTAATGGAACTATACATTTTTATATAAAATTGATCCATTAGAGCGCGTCACTAGTTACAAACTTGTCACTTTACATGCTGTGGCTGGGAGGTATATTCTAAGACAGTGATTTTGTGATTCCCGTAGCTATACCTACCTTCACTAGATCCAGCTGAGTATGTCTGTCTTTTGTCTATGGTATCTAATATGTTGAATTTCAAGTAAATCGGGTGGGTAGTTATAAAGATTCAAGATTACAAGTGCAGAAAAAAGCGACATTCATTCATTTTTATTTATATAGATAGATCAAAAACCAACTCATGGTACCTACCTAATACAGTGAAAACTCTTTATAACGAATCCGAAGGGACCAAGAGATTTCTTTCGTTATAGAGAGTTTTCGTAACAGAGGGTTTAAAAAAAACAAAATTTTAATTATTTATGTATAAAGGTAGGTATGTACTTATGTAATATTATATTATATCAAACACATTATATTATTTTTACATTATATTATACATATTTACGTATTATATTAAATTACATATTATTATTAATATACATGTATATTAAATATAATTTAATTTGTATACCTACTATATTTATACTTTATTTAAAATAGTCTGTCATCTTAGTTTGGACTTTTTATTTTGCCAATACTGTTTTTGTATTTTAATAAATGCATTTTTAAATATTGTTTCGTTATTGAGAGTGACTAATCCGTTATAGAGAATGAATTGACTAATGG
>WHPZ01563123.1:0-21163 GCA_016617965.1 Macrosiphum rosae
TATATTATCAGGTAGATCGCTGACCCCGTGCTGTTTGTACGTAAATGTATGATTCAACTCTAAAGTATCAAAGTTATACCAAGTTTGTCGTATTCCACCTATGGTGGATTAATATAATTAATTAATACAAAATCCTTATCTAACCTAACCGTACTAATATCAGATGAAAAAAAAAAATAAATTTAATAATATTTAAATTAGCCTGTCTTCTTCCCAGAAGTCTAATCAACACACAAACATTCATTATTATATTTATATCTATATACATATATATGATATATTGACAAAAAAAAATAATAAAAATCAACAAACATACCCGATTAACCAAAAGCAACCAATATATAATAGACTATTGAGCTTCTCTTGTTTTTTTTTTACATCCAGATTTACTACTTTTCTGGTGGATTTTCCTAAAATTGTCTTTAGTAAAAACCTTCTCTTGGCAATTACGAACATCTTAAAAAAATTTGAGCTAAATCAACAATCAGACCAGCCGTTCTCGATTGATGAGATAACTTAGATTTTTCACCATCCATTTTTATATATATATAGATAAAAAATTAAAATTTGTATAGGTATCTTGTTTTCTAAGTGACTAAAATCATACAAAGTCGTTACTATTAAGTATAAAATACAAATTACTGTTTATTACGAGAGTAGTAATTAAATGGAATCCCTTCAGCCGTTATAAGTGTGTAGGGCAAGTTGGTAACTTTTAAAAAGTAATTAAGTTACTTTACTCGTTACTTAGATATATACGTAATGAAGTTACTTTACTTGTTAATCAAATACAATTATAATGAAATTACTTAACTCATCATTAAGAAAAGTAACTCGTTTACTTTATCACATTACAAAAAAATAAAACGGTACACGGATATTTTTATAATTTCTTATTAATCGTCAATCAACTTCCAACGTTAATATAAATAGTACAGTATAGTAGTACAACTAATATTTAATACTTTACCTATATAGTGTATAAAATTATATTGTATAGTTTGAACAAAATATTACAAAAAAAAAAAGTTGCTTTAGGTACTGTATAGTACCTAGGTGTCGAGTGTATAATATTATATAATACCTATATCAATAATTTATACACAGAGACACACGATCAAAAAAGATACTAAACTTTCCAAACATGGAAAAACTACTTTTAAAATACAGTAGAAGTACCTACTAATATTAATAAAAAAAAAGTGGGCAACTGGGTCTCGATCTGCTGTAGAAGTAGGTTACAATTGGGTCACTGTAATGGATGGTGTTAAATTTTAATTCAATGATATAATATCATTGTATAAGAAAAACGATTCTGAGCGAAAACGGTCAGTCAGCCTATGATATTAGTATATTACTAAGTATATTTGAAGTTTATTGTGAATAAAGTAATTTATATATTAACTATTTACGTGGAACCTTATTTTAAGTTTTCAATCCTTAGCTATAAAAGTTGAACATTTTATACATTTTTAACTACAAAATAATTATTAAATTTTTTAATTTGATACATTTTGTCAAAATTCGAACTTTCAACGCTTATATAAAAAAAAAATTGCATATGTATTTTCAATATTTTTCAACTCTTATTGTAACAATATATCAGAAGCTTTGCATTAAATTTATACGCTTTTTTACCCAACAAATACAATTTTTTTGATATTTATAGGATAAAAAACTAAAAAAATTTAAAACTGACTATGTCCGTAAACAGCTCAAAAAAAGTCAAATTATTTTCAAAAATGTATGGTGTATTGAAAATGCTAATATAAACATTCAGTGAAATTTTCAGGTATCTGTAGTCATTCGTTTTTTTAATTAAAACAAAATAAGAAAATATATAAAAGCATAAGTATAGATAAAAACGATAGTTTGGTACACAAAAAAAAGTAATAGTTTTTTAATAAATTATTTTAAATAATTTAAAATTATAACCATTTATTATAATCAATAATTTAACTAATATAATTTTAATTACAATTATTATCGACCTGAATTTTTAATTAGAACCAATGTCTAATAAAAATTGACATAGTTATAGCAAAATATACAAATTTAGTTTTATTTTCATGTTTTTTGTCTTTATTCCCCTTGATTTTTTTTGGCATTTCATTTTCAATGTAATATATTATATACAGTAGAAATCTCTACTTCGATTAGAACGATCAAAACACTTGGTCCCAACACAAAGGATTGTACATTAAATTACACGTCTAAAACGAGTGTGGTAGAACGATAGATATCGGCTACAACGGGCAAAAGACTGAGCTACTTCCGGTTATTAGAATTCGAGCATATGCCATAATATACTATCTTTTATTGTGTAGTAGATATGGATGTGTATAACTATGTATAGACATGTACTGTGTATCTATAGATAAACACATTTCTAGGGTTTCTGGTGTTTTAAAAGTTTATAATGATTATTGATTACAAGTATCGTCAGAAGCGTGAAAACTTCCAATCATGTCGCATCGTAATAGTTTAGGCACGGTTGTTCGATACCGACAAATAAAGGATTTTTTTTGTATTTTCCCGATTTCCATTTATAACGATAAATTGGTTATAGTAAAAAACCTAGCTACCCCTTAGAACGCGTAGTTAGTTTGTATTTTTGTAACCAATTTATTATGTGTTTATAATTTATTTGGTTGAAATTATAAAAGTTATATTATACTCTGAGCGGAGGGATGAATGTATTGATTTAACAATGGTTTTTTTTTCTATTTGTCATCAACTTTCGGGGCAGTAAAAATGCATCAATTTTCTACTTCAGTATCTTTTCTGGTAGGAAAGTGAATAATGTTGGTACTTTAGTTGAGAGTAAAAAATGTCCAGTAATTTTTAAATGCGCCGGGAAAAACAAAAATTAAAATTATGAAAAAATAAAAGTTTTTGTAGTAACTCAAAAACAAATAACCGTAGATACAATAAATTTGCACAAAATGTTTGTATTACCATTTTCCATAACATTGATAACATTAAAAAAAATATTTGACTCTTTTTGAGCTATTTATGGGCATGCGAAATGTTCGATCTTTTTAGCTTTTTAAAAATTATTGCCGATGGATAAGTTGGTATAATGTAATTAAAAAAAAAAAATAACGTAATTGCAACATACATTTTTTATGAAGGAAGAATATTTACAACATTTTTCTAAAATCAAGAAAATTTGCCAATTATTATGAGTTGGAAATTCATACAAATTTTTATTTTATATCTAAGATGTGAAAATGTAATAAAAGATTCCTTATCCGTTTTTCTTCCTTTATCAAAATTAAAAGTTTACCGTACAGTCACATACATCTTTTATGAGTGTTTGAAGTTAAAATTTTGATCAAATCTATTTTAGTTATTTTGTTGTACCTAAAATAAATAATATTATTTTGTTGTACACAAATATTATTTGTGGCCTCTTGAAACTTTTTAAGTATATTATATTTTATACACACAATGGTATTTTCACATTCAATGTTTTTTTCAAAAATTAATTCAAAACCTATACTGTATTACTATTAGTAAGATAGATTACTTTAATATAAATATACATACTAAATAAAATAATAATTAATATATTTAGTAATATAGGCTGACAGACCACCTTCGCTCAAAATGTTATTTGGATACAATGATTTTATATCATTGTACCTATTAAAATTTTACACATTTTACACGACACCTAATACGCAGCAGAGAGGTACTTGTCTACCTTTTTAAAGTGTATTTAAAGTACATAATTTTATGATGATTACAATTTACACCATACTACGATAGTACGATATAATTTTAATAACTTAAATCTTAATATTTCAATAAAACAATGTCACAAAAATAAATAATAAGAATGGAACTAAATGAAACTACGTAAGAATCTGCCAATGAATATCTTTAAATATAATAAAAAAAATCTTATCAATGAGAAATGAGAATTTAAAATATTATGTAATATTTTATTTTAATGTAAATTAAACAAAATATATTTCTATTATATACAATTTTTTTTTTATTTATAAAGTATTTATTTACAATATCTACAGTTTATGAACAATATAAGTAAATGTGATGACTAAAATTTAAAATACTAACATGGAATATTCCTTATATAAAGGTAAATACATGTATGGACAGGCACTTAGCAGTCCACCCAACCATTATACCATTAAAAAAAATGAATTTTTATATTTTGATAAAATACAAATTATTTAGGTATAAAAATTATAAATTGAATGAGTCGTTGCATTTTTAAATGTTATTTGAAGAAAAACATTTTGTGTAGAAGAATTTGGAGCATTAAAAGAAGGATGTATTTGCTTCTTTGAAAGAGGTCAAGAAAAAACGAGCAGTAAAGTTGTTATTTGGCAAACGTTCCCTGGCTATAGTCTTTTTTCCGTGTTTCATATGGTTTTAAAATATTGTTTTGGTTGCCTTTGTATATCTGTATTCTGTATACATGCGTGTATATGTGTGTATTGAATAAAATAACGGATTTATATATAGTACCTAAATAATATATTAACTTGAATCCATTTGAAACAGTAAATCAATAGTTTTCTTGCATTTTATTGACAATACTGACTTATTGTTGTTTATTCAATTATAAAACTAATAAAATATAAATTGTGTAATGATTGTATACTGTATCGCAGGAGTCGCCCACCATTCGATCGCACTGGTCGATCTTTAAAGGAATATTGGTCGATCTTATTAAAAATAATTATAGTAATATCAGTTAATCCTAATCTTAAAGTTTAAGACTTAAACACACCTTTTCGTTTTAAGTACCAAGTAAAGTATTTATTAGCACAGAATAGCATACAATTTGTCGATGAAGAAATAATTAAAGAAGAATAAGATATAAGAATAACATAAATAGTATACCTAAACAAATAGTGGTAGATCTCCAGATACTTAAAATGTTTAATGTGCATCACTTGTTGGAAAAGGTTTGTAACCCCTGCTGTATAGTATAATTTGATTTAGATATAATACGAATAAAAATTGTGTCATATTTCGATGAATTGAATATACCATTATGTATTATTTGCTTTTGTCACAATATTTTTCTTTTGTAAACGAGGTCTTATAAATATATTATATGATATGATATAAGCTCATTAGACTCTCGATATTGATTACAGCTCAAAAAATGATTCTTTGGTATTATTTATGTTAGTAACATTGTTGTTACATTATAAAATGATAAATGGCATAGTGTTTGAAATATAGTTAAATAAATAATAAAGCAACGATGACAGTTTATATTATAATAATGTATTATACATGACATTGTTATTAAACTCATTTACGTAACTTAGTATACCTACATTTCTCATTAATAATCAATGGTATTAGCCTATCTATGTAACTACTAACTACCTACATATAACGTTCGAAAACATAAAGGGGAAAACTAAAATTCTATTTATTTTAGAAATATTGTGTTTAAGTTAAAAAAATTTAATATCGGCAGAATAAATTAATGATATCATTTGTGACTTATTATAAGTTCTAACTAATGTATATATACTATATATAGCGTAGGTACCTATATATTATACTAAATAAATATAAATGTATTATACTATAATATAATACGTAAATGCAATAACTAATAAATGCTAGTTTCTCACGAATATTAATTGGTAATAAATAAGAATAAATTCTGACAAATTGAACTTGTTAATATACTATAATACTACACTCTGTCTAGCACTCTGGCTAGACTCTAGCCAGAAAACCCGCCAATTCTGAGCATCCCCACTTGACACCCGGCAGGGTGAGACGTAAGACTAGTTCTACTATCATTTGAAAGGTGTCATGTGGGCATGCGCAGAAGAACCAATTTTTGTTGAGCCACGACGTGTTCTCTCGCTAAACAGAGTATAAATAACACCGGTCCACAATTGACGCAAACGAGGGAATTCAAATTACAGCGCCAATATGTTCAAAACATCGTGGTGAACTTGAGACGAGTTAATGTTTAAAAAAATACATTATCTATAATATGATTGAATAGTTATTTTTTGTTCAATTCCCGATACTCAAAACAGTCTAAACGGTAACAACAGTAACACACTTTACCTACTTTCGTTGACGTTACTACTTACTACCTAACACAGCATTTTATTTTATAAAGTTAGGTACCTACTATAATATGCGGATAACATTATGCTAACTGAAAAATTATGATCTGTGTTGAAGTGTTCCGGAGCTGATTATTATACATAGGTAATAGACAATAGTTCATATTATTATGATATATAATTAATAATTATGTACACACAACACATATAGGTACTTGGAATATGGCCATTGTGTGTGGTGTAGCACAATTTAAGATATTATATTATATAAGTATACTCTATCTTCATCGTGCCTTCTCTGAGACCATTTAGCATAGAGATCGATAACACTTTTTTCCTCTTCTCCGGTTTTATGTTCTACGACTGCCCAATCAATTACAACCCTTGTTTGGAGCATATCCCCCAAAACAGACTGTAAGGCGCTCCATTTCACTGCACCCTCTTAAGAAGTGGTTTAAGCCCCAAACATAAAACTTCGAAAAATCGTGTAATTTTTTTTTCTCAGTAAACACTCACTGTAAACACATTAAAAACGTTAAGCACGTAGAACCGCAAAGATCAGCAAAAAAGTGGTTTTTTTTATAGCTGCTTATACGAAGGAAAATTTCAGTTTGGAGGTGTGGATGACGTCTTGTTTGATTAATGGTGACCGGACAGGCATCTGTGCAAAACTAAATGGTAAAAACTGATACGGTGAAAGATAAGCGAGCGTGTAAAACAAAAATGTAATGAGATGAAAAAAATAGAATATAAGTTGGTTGTTTGTATAAACAGTTTTTTTTTTTTTATAGATATAAATAATTATAACAGTATAAGCATCAAGAATTTATTTCAAATACACTGAACTATATAGGGTTTTAATATTATTGGAACTGCGTGTTTTTTAGATAAGTGTAAGAAATGTTGTCTATGTAATATATCAGGATTAAATAAATTATTATAGCTCTGAATCACAAATGAAAATTATATTTGACATATAAATTAATTCATCGTTGCCTAAATAATAACCTAGAAGTTATAAATTACAAAAAATAATTTATAGGTTAAATTATACAATATTTTGTCAGTTTGACAAGGGAATACTAAAAACTACTGAAACAACTAAAAAATGTAAGTACATAGTTGTTTTAATTGTAACATAAACATAAAATCGGTGTTGAAAATATTGAAACTATTTTATTATTAATTTATTAAAACTTATTTCAAACTAGTAGGTAGTTCAAAACTTTTTATTTTAAATAATGTAGGTACTTTACCCTTATGTATGGGTAATTTTCATCTACCATAATATGTATTATAATTTCCAGTTAGCGTTTCTATACTTGACTATATAGTACCTATTTACAACCCCGAGAAAACATATGTACCTATCTATTGAAAAAACCAAATGCAAACTGTTTAAAGTGGTAAAAATGGAAAATTATGTTTAATACGAAATTGTATAAAAAATAAATATAATACCTATATAGCTAGATGTATATTTGATTTACAATGGTTTTTTTTTATTATCCGTAAATATATTATTATCGGTAAATTAAGTGCACAAATAATTTAAAGATGATGATCAAAAATCAAAATATTATTTAAGCTCTCTATACCTATAAGGTTTTGTCTATTGGTTTTGAAGTATAAGATTAGACACAAAAACTTATATAAAGTAGGTACTTACGAAGAACCTAAGTATTTATGTAGTTTATCTTTTATGATTAGATTGATAAAAAAAACTTGACAATTTTCATTAAAACACAAATGATTTGTCACTATTAATGGATTAAATTTAACACTAAAATGTATATCATTTTTTTCCTTCGATATCTATAGTTTGTATTTGCTTGAATCATTTGTTATTTTAAATATACATATTTTACAAGCAATACAAAATAAATGAAAAGCTTTTATTAAAATCATATGTGAAAAGCAGACATAAATTAATAATATTTTCAGAAGTTTCACTGTGTTTGTGCTTGTCAATAGATGGTTAATTTTTGTAAGTGAAGCGAGAGAGGTACTGATTTTACATTTTTTATATTTTTATTTGAACAATTTTTTGACCAGATGACTTGATCAATTCTATTAGATTGTAAAATACGCGTATCATGCGTAAATTATATTATACACACACATATTATTTTTATGATATTGTTGCGGATAATACGCTCAGTCAGGGTTTTAGCGCGTAGTTCGTCTAAAGTGCGCTAATATTATAATTTGATATGACGTCGAAGGCGCGTACGGGAGAGCCGTGTCGAGCGATGACGGTAGGTCGGAGCGGCCCATAAGAGATCAAAAGTATACAATAATAACGCTAGAGAGGCTTGAGAGTACGATAATATTGTACACACACACACACAGTTTATACAGTCGTCGTCCCGTTGGCGGCAGGGCTCAGCAATTTTCACTCTACATAAATTTGTAATTTATTCATGTTTGTCCAATATCTCTCTTTATCCGATGAATAATGGATATATATTTTGCCGTCGCCAGAAATTAGGTTTATTGACAACGACGACGAGACGTATAAGCGCATAGGTACGACGAGGTTCTTGAACTTTATTTATATATAACATTATGTAATAGGTGTGTCACGAATGACAGAACGAAATATATAATACCTGTTTTCAAAGTAAATCGAAAATATTATGCTTTACAGGAGAATTTATCGAATACAGATCACTGAAGGTTTGTCGTTTGTGTATAGGTAGCGTCGGTCGAAAGCGGTTCGACAGAACACTCGGGTATCACAATACGATTTCATAAAATCGTGAGTATTAAATATATACTGTTTATAATATATTATGGCACTCTTCGAATCAATAAGTCCATTCATTATCAGTATATAAACCGTGCCGACGACAAAAGACCCGTACGGCGGAGGCACGTTGCATCTAAATGATTCACGGAGCTTACAATAATAACATTAATGAATATTGCACGGTATACCTATTCGATTACCGGTCGAGAAGCGCAGCTATATACGTTTATCATATATTATTATAAACGGACAACGGTTGCCGATGCACGTCGGTGATACATTACGGCCCAGTCGATCCATCCTGTAGAGTATGCGCTGACGAAGGGTAATAATAATAATAATAATGATGATAACATTGTATACCTAAGCGTGCACACTTACGATATTATGCCTACGCCGCGGTGTATAGCACGCTATAGAGATTTCGCAGCCGTATTTATAAAATGCGCAAACCCAAAACAAACAACTTATCATGTGTACGACAGAGTCGACGTGTACTCGTGTCTCGTATAATACATACAATTATAATATAATAATTATTATAATACAATTATTATAATAATATATACGTTTGTGTTTGTAGGTCTCACTGCTCCTTGCACCAACCATTCCCCGCCCACCGTTTCGCTCAATGATTGTGTTTCGACATGTCTTGCCACATAACTCGATTTACCCCCGTCGACGGAGGCGCCAAGGGGTTTTCTTTCCCGTCGTACACGTCCCCTTTGTGTACATAATTTTACAATCCGAACGCAATGCGAAATAATGTTTCGGTTTATAGTAATGGTGATTTTTTTCCCCGTGAACACTGTATCGGTGAGTGAAATACCTCCAAAAGTTTCCATAGTACCTATAGCAGTATAGCCTGTACATCTATCGAAAGAAAATCTCATCTATTAACTATATTATATACCTGTGGACTGTAGTATATTATAAATAATTAATACCTAAGCAAATAAGTAGCGTCGATGTTTGATGCAATAGTCCGTAGTGGAAATTTCACGAAACACTGAAAACAGTTCTTAAGCAACGTAAGTGAACAATGCAATTTAAATAAAAGCTATGAAGATTTTTTGGAACAGCAATTTTTAATGCAATGATTTATTAATTTATTGTTTTTAAGGGCATTATATGATATGAATCGCATCCACACAACTGCACAAGCGGAGGAAAAACAATTTATGTATAATTTTAAAAGATATTTTCTTAACATTGAACTATTTGAAATGTTGAAATTCCAAACTCAACATTTTTTATAATATTATCATTAAAATGCAACGCAAAAAATCGAAACCTAGTTACATATGCGTCTTGGATACGGTATACCTACGCAATTCAATTTTCTTATAGTTTTCGTCTTATTTTACCCTCCACATGACATCGTATTTCGATCACTACATAACTATACAGTCGTATAGATACATTTAGTATGATATTGATGTATACAGTTATATTATAGTAGTATAATTGGATGAGTACAACTATACTCCTACACTTTTCAAATGTATAATGTAGTCTATACAGGTACATACCTAACCAAATCTTCAGGTGCGGCAGACCAAATTTTAGGGAGGGGAGGCATTAGAAATATAAATAATTTTATGGGTAATTTTAAAGGATCTCTAGAGTTAAGAAGTAAATGGGTCACCTCCCCCTCTCCAATGGCTACGGGCTTGGGTCGGTAGGTATTAGATATTATCAAAAAAAATATATTGTAAATACTAGTATTTATAATCAATGATATTATATACAATTATAAAATGATCTGATTGAACCGGTTCAACGTCCTTGTACTTTGTACAACTTGGTTCAAGTATTTTAAAAATTAGCCTATGTTATGTTATATTTCATTGTTTATTATGTATTTAAAAACATAAAAATTTAATTTTTAAACTAATAATTTATAACTTAAAAATTACCTGATATTTCCGCATGACTTTGGTGCAAATAGTTTTTGTTTATTGCATAAATACTTCAAAGAAGTTTTGTGAACGAATATTTAAAAATACTAAAAGAAAAACAAATGCTTATACTATACAATATAATGAAATAAAACCACAATAAGAGTTTATCTGATTTGAACTTTATACAAATGAAATTTCTAATATAATTTATTACTCTTTGTTTAGCCACATATTTTTCTCCATTCTTTATGCTTGCATTTTATCTTAGTATTAACTTAATATGTTTTTAGTTAACTGCACTCAATAAATATATATGGACTATCTTAACATTCTTAACGGTTTAATTCATATTCACCTCTAATGCGGTATAAGTCCATGAGATTTCTACTTCAACAGTTTTGATTTAACAATAAGTAATAACACGATTTTGTTATGAACAACAGGCGAATAGGTCTTAAGCTGGTAACATCTGTAAAAGCCCTCACTATAAACAAATTACATTATTTTTCAACAATAACAGCTATCTCAAGCGAACTGCGTATAATAATTTGTATATTAGTAATATTACATTGTAATTTGCAAGCAACGCTACATATTAATAGAAATATAAAAAATTTAAACTACCATGATTTACACAGGTAACCCCAAAATAATTATATAATTACATTTAACTTTTAAATAAGTATCAAATGTATAAATATTAAATACTGTGTGTTAAATATTTAAATGTTTGTTCTGACAACAATTTACATAATTTTCACTAGTAAGAGTACTTAAGTAAGTCTGCTTAAAAATATTATATTGTATTATTTAATTTGATTTCAAGACAGACTTTACTTCTACCAACATTATACTTTCATAGTTCAGGATATTAATTATCATAATTAAGTCAGCTACAAGCAGTTTATCGAACCCTTGAGATTTATTTTAATTTAATTTAAATTTAAATTTCGAACTGAAATGTGTACAAACAATTTAAAATACTGAAATGATAATTTTATAATATTAACTTAAGATAATGTCGAGGCTTATTAATATAATGTAATATGTTTATTTTTATCGTAAAAATTTCTCAAATTATCAATAAGTTTATATCTAAAAACTATCAATTGCCCATTTGCCCATAATAGTTAACTGATTATCAAATATAATTATTAATTATTTATTTATTTATTTTGAGAAGCCTGAAAAGTCAAAAAAGACTTGTAATCCAAATTGTGAGTGTCATATTTTATGACTCATAAATTCTCACTTCTCAGTAATAATAACTAACTTGATATACAGAGGAAACCACATAATTTTCACATCAAAAATTCTACTGTCAACTTAAATTTATATGCTTAAGTAGGTACAATATTCGTTGTTGCGCATAACGATTAACGATAACACTTAAGTGTATTATACATTTATACGTGTATTCGCTTCTCTATAATATTATAATCATAGGTACCTACATCAAATGATAATAATAATATGTTGTAACATTGTTGTGTATAGATTTCATAACGTAGTTGGTTAGGGTACTTACCCTAACCATGTGAAGTGAAGTCACAACATGTGAGTCACGGTTTAGCGTTTTCTATTTTTAAAATCATTTATTTTTTCCCATCATTATTATATGTAGAGCACCCCTCCGTGGTGCACGAAAAAAGTTCCTCAGGTATGCGGAGCGATGAATTAGTCGACGACCCCTAAAATTCTATTGATTTCTTTGCGTACACATACAACAATACGGCTGCAGTTTATGGTCGTTAAGTCTGTGTCGTATAGCCATGCTCCACTACAGCTCTATTATTATATTCGTTTCACTTGCTATCGGCAAACGTTGTGCACCTATACCAGCAGGCTGTACTCTGTGTATAATATAATATTTTTAATTTAATACATATTACACAATATCATGCAATTTGCAGTGTTTGGAATGCCATTGTCTGCGTTAAGTGATAAGGCCATAAATATAATCAGTAAAACTTAATTTTTTAACTATTGGAAAGATTCGTATTATCATGGAAAACAGATGACGACATTTGAGAGCAAATTGTCCGACGTCCTGAAAATATATTTTACGGCACACTTGATGCAATACTGACTGTAATATGCGTTTCATTTTAGTTAATAATTATGATACCTAATTTAAATTATGAATATGTGTGTGAATAATGTATCGAATATGGATTTTTGATTAACGCGGAAATGCGTAAGTACATTTCTATAAAACCGTAACATTTTTACATAGTTAACACACATTTTCAATTTCGTTAAATGCGTAAGAACGTATTGCATTATAATAATTTAATATTTTAATATAATAATAGATTACGATTGTATGAACCATGAGAAAATTTATCTAAAAATGTACTTGGAACCTTGTGGTTGTATTATTATAAATGTATCATTATATTTTTCTTCTGACTTGTAAATTATCATTTGCATGTGTTATGTTCAATGTTCATTTTTTACGACAATGTAAACTTTTACATTCCCCCCCTTATATTTCATGGAGTAATTTATTATTCTTATACTTAAATTGTGTAAACAAGTTTATTCAATTTAGTCTATGATATTTTTCAAAAAAAAAATATATCATATTAGGTACCTAACTATAATATAGTACGTACTTACTGCACAAAAAAAAATAGGTTTTTTCCTAGTAAATTTTTACTCTGAATAGAATTGATTTTTCTACACATTTATATTGTGTGATCGTAAATATACTTTTATGTGTTTTCACGTAATAACTGTCTAAATAATGCCAAATGTGTGACTTTAAACCATTATATTGGCCAAGAAAATGGAACAACTAAAATTCACAATTCAATCATTAATAACAGTGTAGTAACTTGCAGAAGAAAAATAGAATAAATTGTACCTTTCAGATTTTATTTTTTTTGTATTATTATATCTATATTCTATATGATATATAAAAATTGTCGTTACCTCATCAATCGAGAACGGCTGGTCAGATTTGGCTTAAATTTTTTTTTAGGATGTTAGTAAAAAATTGCCAGGAGAAGGTTTTTACGAAATAAAATTTTAGGAAAATCTAGCAGAAAAGTAGGAAATCTGGATGTAAAAAATACAACAGTGTTATATTATATTGGTTGGTATTGGTTAATCGGACCTGTTTGTTGAATTTAATTATTATTTTTTTTCAATATATAAAATATATGAATGAATATATAAATGAATGTTTGTGTGTAGATTAGACCTCTGGGAAGAAGACAGGCTAATTTAAAAATGGTTATATTTGGTTTTTTTTTATTCATCTGATATTAGTACGGTTAGGTTAGGTTAGGATTTTGTATTAATTGATTATATTAATCCAGCATAGGTATTAGGTGGAATACGACAAACTTGGTATAACTTTGATACTCTAGAGGTATATCATACACTTAGTACAAACAGCATGGGGTCCGTGATCTACCGCAGGTAGCTTGCCTACCCGATAATATACTACTGCGAATCAGAATTTTTATTCCGGGCAACGGAAAAATTAAGATAAATTTTGAACACCATACACCAAATACTAAATAATGAATTGAATAAAGTTTGAGTCATATAGAGTTGGTACATTTAACGGGCAATGAAGTGCACGGGATCAACTAGTTATTTTATAGAAATCAATTTTTGATTTATGAATAATATGTGAATAAATTGTAAATATTAATGTACTATTGAGGTTTTTTTATTTATACATTAACAGAAATAACATAAAAGTTATTGTTATGCCAAATACATATAAGTTGTAAGATTAGCCATTAGCATGTTGTTTTAATGTACGATTTAGAGTTAGCTGAAAATCAAAACATACTTATGCTTATTATTGTTTTCGTGAATTAACAGAATTTATAAATAATTTTTATTGAGCTTATTTTTGACATTTTGACATTTTGATAGTGTTCTTCTATCGTATTGTAGACAACTATTTAAATTTCTTTAAGTTTAATACTTAAATATTATTAAAAGTAGGTACTATTACTACCACCCAATACTTAACAACTTTTAGAAAAAAGCCTGAATCTAATGTTAGTTTTGTTATTTTTCAGTACAAATGAATACAACAGTCCAATTTAATTGTTATATGATTATTAATAAAACTATAGCTAATATTGTCCTTTTAAACAATTAAACAGTTGTATTAATATTTCAAATCTTAATAGACTAATTAATTGTTTACACAAATAATAATAAAGAAAAAAATATGATGTGGACATGTAGTAATTAAAAAATATTATGTCATTAATTAGTTATTTTTATTACAAAATACAATTTTAAATAAATAATTATTTTCTTTATATAAACGTTAAACCGTCTATAGTTTTTTGTTTGAATAATATGTCATTAATTTTATAGCCACTAAAATGGATTTTTTCTTGTTATGATCAACAATAATATATATATATATATATAATTATATTTATACATTTGCAATGTAGCAAAGTTTATTAATATTATAAATATTTTAAACAATATAAAATAATGTAAACTTTTGTTTCTGTGGATATTAAACTTATTTGGATTGTAGTCAATTAAAAAAAAAAAGCATAGCTGCAGGATAACTGCATATTATTATGCTTATATTCGGTATAGTAAAATATGTTCATAAAAAAAGTATGTCTACTTATAGATTATCTATACAATTATAATATTATTTCATCAATATTAACACATTCATTATAAAACAAAAAGATAGGTTACGTATTGAACTTTTATTTGGTCATGTGTTTTTTTTTTTGAACACAAATTAATATTGTTATGATTTGAAAAATGTTTTCTGCACTTCGAGTATTAAAACTACTGTTGATTACTATCTCCATCAGACGACCTTTATAATAGTATATAATTTGGTGTTAGGCCAACACATATAGTATTCGATTATTATTATTTATTAGGTACTGTCTACTGCTATACACTTGTCATTAGTTATTAGTTATTACTTTGGTGCACAGCTTAACATATATTATGTGGGTATGAGACTAGTTCAGACTTCAGAATAGAATCAAAATAGTAATATCATGATTCATGAGCATTGTAACCAGCACAGTGTTTTCTTATATATATAAAGAATTTGTGGACTTAACCCTATACCTATACGTCCTTCCTTATATGACCTTTTTCGTTGTCGTACACTTTCCGTTCTGCTGAACGTTCAGGTTCAATATCCAAAGTTGTTTGTAAGTGAAAAATATACTTTGTCCCAAACGACCATTGCCGATCCCAACATAGTAGGTATGTAGATTTAGATACTAAACTTTGACAATTCGCATTTCATTGAGTTTTTAGTGTTTACTGCATCGCAATTTTAGATAATGCACAACAGTACAGAGAGATAGTATTTCTGTTCCTCGCAAGAAAACACTGTTATTTGTTTCACCAAAACTCAAAAGTTGTTACATTAGGTATACCTCAATTCACCGGTTTTGTAAAATAAAAATAAAATTTTCAGAGAAATCCTAAATATTTTCCTTATGTTTTAAGTGGAGATGTTAATTTGATATTCATAAAAGTAACTATATTGTCTGTAAAAAATTAAATTTTTGATTCAATTGAAATGTTTACATTTTTTACAGTGTTCTCAATAATATGAAGTATTCATAATTTATTAGTTAGGTATTACATTTAAATAAACAGGTAATATAAATTAAAATATAATAGTAGGTACTAGGTACTAATAATATAATAGTAGGTACTAGGTACCCTAATAATATAATAGTATATTGTGTGGCAACGCGGGAAGTGAGCTATTTCAGTCGCGGGTGGTATTTCACCCAAAACTGACATTTTCTTCCCGCAAGATCCAGTAGCCACACATATTATTTTTTGTAACTTCTCTGAGTTCATCGATCACGGCAAATGTATTTCAGGGATCTATTATGGAACAACCAGACTCATAGAAAAGAGATTAAACCAGACTATTCTACGGAAACAATATTTCATTTACGAAACGATTTGGTTTTATTTATTTTAAGCGTCTGTATAGATTTCAGTATAAATAATAATTTTTATATTAAAATAAAATAAGAATAAAAAAATGTAATCACGGCAAAGGTAATGCACATGTAGCCATGTAGGTTAGGTTAGGTTAGGGATTTATGCAACAATCAGATTATTCTACGAAACGATTTCATGAAATAAAAATGTTTACGCGTCATGTAAGGAGGTTATAATATGAATATAAGATGTAACCACAAAGATGTAACCAGAATAAATTAAATCTATTCTGTGGTATAGATTTCAGTGTCTGGTTGTGCAGGTGATACGCGTAGTGATATGCATGATATGCGTGCCATGCACTTTATTTCCAACTACCTACTCTAGATTCTAAGTATTTTAGAAGGAGTCATATTAAGTTGTATAATGATTCTTTATTTTTTTATTTTCATCTCAAAATTTTTTTTTGGAAAATTATGAAATAGTGGAATTTTATTAAAAAAATTGGTAAGTATTTAGTAATTAATGAGAAATTCAGACTCTAGGAATATAGGATTAATATTGAAGTAATTATAGTGATTCAAAAAAGCTTGGAGATAGGGACTTTTGAAGTTAAAGTAATCAGGATTTGAAGAAATAAATATAGTACAGGTTAAAATAATATTGTTGTTTGTGTTATTAATACGTTTGTCAAGTTCATTCATAAATCTATAAAATAAATGGATAAGGAATTAAATTATAACTATGCTAAGCAAAATTGTATTAAAAAATATAATAAGAATTTTAGCATTGTATAGAAGAATCAAGTTATGCACTGAAAATTAATCTTTTGTTTATATTATACATGTAATAATGGCAATGTGCTAGTAACAAAGCAAAATAAGTACCTAGTATTGGTAAGCCACTATTTCAATCATATTTTAAAATCATAACCCATTCAAAATATTTAAACTATAATAATACTTGCCTATCAATTGTTGAATAAAATAATACTTTTAATTAATTGGTTGTAGATATTGTTGTGTGGTATACTGGTATTACTGTGATAGTGTGATCAATATCAACAACACAGATTTCTATACTAACGTTATGCTAAAAACATATTTTACAATTTCATTAATTACTATTTAATATTAACATTAAGTAGTCTATGGGCAGATCCGCCATTCAAACGGCCCTATTTTCTTATCGTACCGAAAATTTGACCAGCCCATAAAAAATCAAGGGTGGAGCAATTTCCCCCTCCTGTCCCCCACCCCACCAAATGACGCCACCATACTATGTACACTGATGAGTGATAAATTATAATACAATAATATCTTTTAAATGTCAAATGTATCCTATTCCGATTCGTCAATTTTAACCTTACAAGTTACAACTTGAACCTTGGTTACAAAAATAAATTTTAATTAAGCCTCAGGTAGTCAGGCCTATTATAAAACATTTTTAAATTTACATGAGTTACAACCGTAGGTACGTCCTTAATTGATTAAATTTTAATTAAACTTAAACCATAAATCATGCGCAGAGAAACATGACATTTAGATTTTATATGCTCGAAAAATATACTTATTTAAATTGTATTTGAAACTATTTTCAGTTTTAAATATTAAGATTTTATATTATCATACAGGTTATACAACAAACATATACTCATATCCAATTCACAGCCATATATTATATATTTCAAAAATCTATACTTACAATTCATTTTGAAAAGCACTTAATATTTGAAAAACGAAATAAACACTATATAGTGAATTGAGCTTCTTTCAGAATCGTTTTTCGAATACGATGATTTATCATTGCTTTCAAATTTATAACAATAATACAATACCGTGCTTTACCGAGATGAGTGAAGCAAAATAAGAGCTCAGCACTATAATATGTACTTTTTCTTTTTACAAATTTTATCTTAAAATTGTTTTACGTCTTTTAATGTTTTGAAATACACTATTTTTGGTACTGTGTTACATTACACAATTTTATATGAAATTTACGATTTTATTTTTATTTCTTCCTTCGTTTAAGCTCAAAAGTTATTAGTTTATTACTTGATATACACGCTATACATACAGAAATATAGATAGATTGCAATGGTTGTATATAAATTACAAAGATTTTACTATTATTTTTTTTTATTAAATTGGTCTTAAAAGTCAAATATTAGAAACATATATTATATTGTATAATATACAGTATACGATATACAGATATATTATAATTTATAATATAATAAACTAGAATAAATGTGATATTATTAATGTCTTAAAAACTAGAATTATTTGTACAAAAATAAAATATAAATCACAAAAGTTGCTTCAATTTTTCTGCAAATTTATAACGATTTTATATCATAATATATACCTTATTGGTACCTACTAAGGTTTTTTTTTTTGTATTTTTTAAACTAACCATAAATATTCCATATACGGATATATATTTTATATTACAGCAGATTTAAAAAAGCATTATAATAAATTGTATACGTATTGTGTTGGTGTATACAAACCAGTGCCTACTTTTACGGTGAGGTATAGAAGTGTATCAATACACTGCCACACTACCACATCCATAGATCAAAAAAATCATAATAATATTATGAATTATGATATATTTATTAAGACTATAAATTGCATTCATAATTTTAAAAGAAATATTCCAATAAACGCTACACATGACACTTTTTAATAAATACTATAATACATACTACACAGTACACACATTGATAATATTAATTTTGTATTAATTTCCTTTTATTCAAATTTTTATATCATGCGTGTGAATAAAATTTTACTAATATTTTTGTTTTGTGAAAATTAAATGGTTATTTGTGAAATAGACAATAGTTTACTTTTAGTATATTATACTACACTGGCACCCTAGCCAGTCCGACCCTGCAGGGTATAGGGACCTATAACATCATAATAGCATCTAATAAATATAATGAATAAATAATGTATAAAAGTTATCGTTCTTATAATAATATATTAAATCCGCAAAAATTTAAAGATCTAAACTTCTGTTCTAACAAAATATAGATGCGCAACTTGTAAGCAATAAAACTAAGCGGAAGTTTAGATTGAGATTTTTCTGGGTACGATTGAATGTATTTTACTATATTTTTAAGCTTTATGAAAACAATTATGCACAAATAGGTATTTTATTTTATTTATTTTTTTTGAGATGCGATCCTATTCCTGAAATAATTGAAAATAACGAAAAATGATACACCTGTACATTGTCTACGTTACACAAATCTCGGCGTTGGTGATGAAAATAAGTTTAGTGGTCGATGAGCACACACCCTAGAGCACAAATTCGCCACACAATCATCAGGGGACCAATTTCTTAAAAATAGAGCAATAATATTAATAATGACGTTGTGACAATAATAACAACGCGACCGCACAAATTACACAAACTGTGCACATCACCATGCATGCGTCGTCCTCCTCGCCGTCCTGAATATCGAGTCGATGGCGGTCTGCAGGCAGTAGACACAGCACCTGCATGTATACAATGTGTGCATAACAATATTATATAATATTAATTATTATGTATACATTTTGTTTTCGAACGTATCTCAACAACGGTATAATATATAATATGCATATACATAATTATACAGTGTAGTATGGTATCCGCATAAGCTCGCCAGAGCTGTTATATTATTATTATTATTATTGCAGGTCCCGTGGTAGCTATTAAACACCGTGACACATTTTTCGTTCCCACCCGACCATCACCGCTACCCCAAACATATAAATTATATAATATAATATTATAATATCGTTTTCTCGGTTAACATTCGCCGTTAACAACAACGCAAAACCTCCGTATTGTATTATAATATTATAAATATTGTAATATATAGCTGCAGTGGTGGTTCCATATTATTATAATATTATACGCGTCGCGATGAGGATGGACGGACGGACGGACACGTGGGGATGTCCGCAAGTGTCATTTTTTACACAGTGGCGGAAAAACGTCGATTCGATAATTTTTTTTCACCATTTTCCACCCCAAACCGATCGCGCCCGCGACAAACAATAATATCGCCGCGCGGACATGCGATAATAATATAATATAGGTATATATATATGCATACGTGGCACGATCCATACAATTATCCGAGGCAGGCAATATACGTGCGGTAAATCAAACCGGAAAGGGCAAAAACTCACGTTTGAGCATACAACAATAAAACTTCCGGCGTGTATACCAATAACATTAAACGGTCCACGCCGCTTGACGAGGGTCGAGTAATCTTCGCTCCGGCACGAGCGTTGGAGTTGGTGGGTGGTGGGTGGNGGGGGGGGTGTATAAGGCCGACGGGTCGGTTTCGGCTTCGGTGGCGGGTGAGGGGTGGAACAATAGAAAAAACAAAAACAAATGGTCGAGAATGATTGAACGCGTTCGAGAGGAGGGTGGGGGTAGGTATGGCAGAAGTCGCTGGTAAACGACACGATACTATCAAGTATAATCCG
>WHPZ01563133.1:0-16819 GCA_016617965.1 Macrosiphum rosae
TTTTCGCAGGAAAACGGCTACGGCTTCCTGAGCGGGCGACAGCGTCGTCTGTAGACGACGGGGAATATGGCTGTGATCTTCAACACCATCTCGTTTTTTCCATTTAGAAACGGTCAGTTCAGAAATGCCATAACGCTTAGCCAAAGTAGATGCAGGCTCGTTGCTTGCCTGAAGAACAGCTCTGATTTTAGGTGTTGTAGTTGCTTGACTATGGAGCCTAATCATCATGATATTTTGCCCTCAGCTATATCCCTCAGTAGCCATCTTGCCATGAACAGGGCTGTGCGACGAGGGTCTATATGATGATCCGGGAATAAACAACTAGGAAATACTATTTAAATCCTTTATATTATTAAATGGGAAACAATGAGTAAATTTATTACACCACTGATATTCTTCATACTTTTGGGTACCGTCTCCACATCTTTCGCGGCTAATAATAAGTGCTGGATTGACAAAACGACGGGGTATACATGCTGCCCTCACCCATGGGGCGGTGTATACTGTGATCCTGCCACAGGGCCAGATTGATTTGTAATTGTACAGCGAGCCATCAATATCCGATTGATGGTTCGCATTTGTTCTTGGATGCTGGTCTGCGAATGGCCTTTAGACAGACTCTTACTTCCTCCTTGTTTTGATTGCCGTTCCAGTTCGTCATCTTTGTTTGAGCCAACTTGAGTACGACTCCTCGATGTTTTACCCCGAGCGATGCTCGACCAGCGGCCGATGGGATGGGGTTTGCTCGAAGCAAAGCGTATCATACAATCGTAGAGCATGATCTTTTCACCGACTATAGATGTATTTTCTCACTGTCTTCAACCAGATATAGCTTCTAATCATATTAAAATATCAGCGATTTTGAGAGAGTTCGACGCTATGAGTAGGCCAAAATATCATTAAGTTTGTCATCCGACTGTGTAACTAAGGAGTAATAACGGTAACTTTAGACGAGCTTCTAGCTTTGGCGTGAAAATCAGTCAGGGATTGTACGCCCGAACCGTCGAAATTAACGACTCACAGGGATCAAACAAAGGTGAGCCGTTTTCATCGGTTAACCATAGATACGCTGGGTTTGACATTTAAACGGCTTGTTTACTTATATTTTCGCCACTTATCAGTGGCTTTCGGACTTTGGTCAGGGCGATAAACCAGTGCAAACTCACAACGAGGGCAAAGGCGGTATTGTACATCTGATTCAACCAATTAGAGGCATTGTCTAAATATCCTAAAATTTAATTCCACTATAAAATTTTGCCATTCATAAGATTATTCCTGTTATTTAAATCCTTTGCTGCGGAGGTATTTTAAGTATTGATGCACTATTGTGATGCATCAATGCCACCCAGGTATGTGTGGGTAGCGGCTGAAGACGCGGCGAAGGCTTTGACATCTAAAAAATCAGCCTAGGTATTATTTGGAGCCACTCGGACAGTGACCCACGTGGTGTCAGCGGGCGCAGGGGGGCATAATCGCTCCCAGATAGGGTACGGCCACCCATATTCAAATGTTGCATATAGAAACCCATGAAAATTAAAAAATTTTTAATGTGTTAAGCGGTGATAACGGGTTATATACTGCCATCGTCATGCGTTAACGTGATGACAAAATTGCTAAAGTACATTCAGCCAGGGTGCGCAGTACTACAGTGTGGTAATAACGTTAAGCAGAAAATAGCCCAGGATTCAACATCTTTTATCCTATTTAGGCGTACGCGGCTATCAAGCGGTTCAAATATGTGCGATAGTCGATCGGTGATTAAAAATGGCTTGCCATCGAATACAGAGTATGTGATAACGCTTCTGGGTAAAACGAGGTACAGTTCTGTATATGTGTGGCATTTTCAGTAAAGAAGTTCTGAGTAAAAACGTTAGCGTTGAATACCACTTCTTCTGTCGATCCTTATCTTAGTGCCTCAAGCAGTAACGACTCTAGTTTGTCTATGTAACGCCTACGGGCGGTTTAAACAATCCAAAGGAAATACTCAAGATGGCAAAGATTAAAGGTCAAGTTAAGTGGTTCAACGAGTCTAAAGGTTTCGGTTTCATCACCCCGGCTGACGGCAGCAAAGATGTGTTTGTGCACTTCTCTGCAATCCAAGGGAATGGCTTCAAGACTCTGGCTGAAGGCCAGAATGTAGAGTTCGAAATCCAAGATGGTCAGAAAGGCCCGTCAGCAGTAAACGTTATTGCTGTGTAATCAGCGTAAGCGATATAAAAAGCCCGTGACTTAATGGTGCGGGCTTTTTTTGTTGTGCGCCATTCGGTGATGGCAACGCCGAGCGCTTCGAGCTGATATTGTATCGACCTGATGCCTCCCTTAGACTATTCTCGCCCTTTTTTTCTGGAACCCAAGTTATGTCTTATCAGTGTCCCCTGTGTCATCAGCCGCTCCATTGCTCTCAACTGCAATGGCGTTGCCACAGTAACCACCAGTTTGACTGCGCCTGTGGGGTGGCAATCATTTCAGGACTATGAGAGGTAGCCTTCGCTAGGCCCGCAGCCTTAGTGTGGCGTGGATTATGGGAAATTAAGAGATTCTGGACTACGTCTGAAAGAATGAGGGTAAAATGATAAAATTGCGTTCTATTCTGGATTTTTATGATAGGAGTTTTAGAGTGTTTAACTGCTGTTTGATGGGCGACTGAAAATCCTTTTCCAAATCACCCTGCACTCCCCTTACTTTGTTCCTGGTTAGCTTCGGTTACATTACTAGGTGAAGGGCCATGTCCAGCCAGGCAGAGGCGGCGTAAAATCTCTTTGTCAGTTGACTCATCACCAGCTAGCGCCATTTTGATAGCCTGTTTGAGCGTTGGCCTAATTTGTAGTTTGTCGATGGAATCCTCTGTATCTAGCGGCTCTTGTGCTGCTGAGAGTAACCCCTCAACACCTTTGCGATGTATTGCTCTAATTAGTGCCGTGGCATCCTTATTGTCCAGGGAATCAAGAACCATCAACCAAGCATTCCTCGTAGCATCAGCATCCAGACTGGATGTTTCTTGCTTATTATCTGAAGGTAGCAAGGCATTTGAATACCATATCGACTGCCTCCCTGCTGATACCCAAGAGGCCGTTCGCCAGCGCCACTTTAAATCGGTGCTTGAGCAGTCAGATTGCAAGTCTGACGGCCTGCAGATCAAGCGCAATTCCTTGGTTAAACCGCGCGAGGAATTGGAGATCATGCGTCAGTGCACGGCACTGGTGGAGCGCGAGGTTGCCACGCTGACCGACGACCAGAAAAAAGTGGCCGATGCCCGTGCCCTGCTGGCTCAGGAGGTGGAGAAACTGCGCGCTGCCGGTATGTCCAGAATCGCGGCGGTGACATTCATCGCCGACGGTTCACGCAAGGGAACGCTGCCCGCGCGTGTCATGGTAGCGGCTGGGTTGGCCAACGCCCGCAAAGGCTCGAGTCGTATTGGCGTCAGCAAGAGCTGCCTGCAGTCGTGGCTGACCCTCTATCTGACTACCAAGCCAGGCCTGGAGCGGTTGGCGTTATTGGCACCCGGTCAGCCCAAACGCAAACGCCCGGAAGACGTGGTCTGGTTCTTCGGCACACTACAGCAACCAGAACGGCCCCAGCGTCAAAGAGGCATACCGCTCGTTCAAGCGCGACTGGTACGAGACGTATAGCGACCAGCCCGCCATGCTGATGGCCCTGCCATCGTATGACGCGGTAATACGTTTGGTGGATAAGCTGCCATTGCGGGAGCGTATGCGCGGACGCGTGTCGGGGTCAGCGGCAAAAGCCTTTGAAGTTTATCAGCAGCGTGACTGGTCACAAATGCCGGTGAACGGGTGCTGGATTTCGGATGGTAAGTCGCTGAATCTAAAAGTGGCGCATCCTATCCATGGCAGACCTTTCACGCCGGAGCTGACGCTGGTTATTGACGGCCGTACACGCTATATCGTTGGCTGGAGCGTTTCCCTGGCGGAGAATGCCATTGCGGTGGCCGATGCCTACCGGCATGGCATGAAACATTACGGCAAGCCACTGTTCGTGTATTCCGATAACGGCGGCTGGGAAACCAACAAGATGCTGGATGCGGACATTACCGGTATTTTTCCGCGCTTGCACATCGAGCACATGACCAGTATTCCCGGTAATCCGCAGGTGCGCGGCATCATTGAACGGTTGAACGGTGTAATGCCTGACCGACTGGCCAAGCGGTTCCTGACCTACAACGGCATCGGAGCCGACCCTAACGCTGTCCGTATTCGGGGGCAACAGATGCTCAGTCTGTCAAACGCCTTGCGTGATGGGCGCGAACTGACCGCGCAGAACAAGAAAACGTTGAAGATCCTGCCCACCTGGCGGCAATTGATTGACGCCGTACAGGAGGAAATAGACGACTACAACAATCACCACGGGCATAGCGAATTACCCAAGGTTAATGGGAAATGGATGTCGCCAGCAGCTTACCGCCAGTGGGTACTGGAGCAGGAAGGTGACGACATCGAATACATGACGGACGGTGAATTGCGCGAAATGTTTATGCCGGAAGTTAAACGTGTTGCGCAGCGTGGCTGGATAGCCTTGGAGAATAACCAGTATTTTTCGAAAGAACTGATTACTGTTGACCGGCAGGAAGTCCGAGTGGCCTTTGATATCCATGATCCGACGAAGTCATTGTTCGCCAAATGGATGGCACCTATGTTTGTACCGCCATCTGGAATGGTAACACCGCATCGCCAGTGCCGGTGGCCAGAGTCCAGAAAGCCCTGGAAGAGCGCGCGAAGCGTAAAATTAAACTGGCAGAGACCAAAATTCAGGATGCGGAAGACGAGTTGCGTCCCGCGCTGGAGCATAAAGCCGACACTGATTTCAGCAAATTCATTCCGATGGAGTCAAAACCGGATCGCATAAGCAGTAGACCCTATTTATTCGAATCCGAATATGAAGATGATTTAAAAAAGTACGGTAATTACCGTTAAGGCTTAAAAATGACTGTGATTGATAATTTAAATCGCCTGATGGCGAGGAAGTGTTACACCCAAAGCAAGGTTGCAGCGAAAACTGGCTTAAGTCCTGCTGTTATCTCGCAATATTTGAAAGGCGTTTATAACGGCAATATAGATAACGTTGAAGCGGCGATTAATAACTTTATTACTCGTGAGGGAGAGAAAGAGAAAAACCGTGAGGTCAAAGCGTGTTTTGTTAAAACGCAATTATCCAGTAAATGCCTGACCTTGCTGCGAAACACCCATCTGGATGCCGATATCGGTGTAATTTATGGCAATGCAGGGCTGGGCAAGAGCATGGTATTGCGTCAATACGCCAGCAGCTATAAAGACGTGATTTTAATTGAGGCTGACCCTGGCTATACCACCAAGGTGCTGCTGCAGGAGTTATGTGACCGTCTGGGGGTCAACAAACGCGGCAATATCCACGACCTCAGTGAGAACTGTATCACCGCGTTACATGATACGGGCTGGTTGGTGCTTATCGATGAGGCTGAGTTGTTGCCTTACCGCGCCCTGGAATCGATGCGGCGTATCCATGACCGGGCGGGTGCTGGTGTCGTGCTGGCTGGTATGCCACGTCTGCTACTCAACCTCAAGGGTCGCCGGGGTGAATATGCCCAACTTTATAGCCGCGTGGGTATGGCTATCGATCTGGATAGAGAAAAAGCAAAGCATGACCGAACCGACTTTGATCGCATTCTCGTGAGTTTATTACCCACTAATGACGATGAAAGCAATATCAAAATGCTACCTGAGTTAGCTGATGCCTTTTATAAGGCATCAAAGGGGAATTACCGCCGTTTATTTAAATTGGCGCGGGGTGTAGTCCGCGCCAGCGGTATCGGTGATCAGGGTATTTCGGTGGCCCTGGTTGAAGAATATTCCAGCATGTTAATTAGTTGAGGTGACAATTATGTCGGTTGACTCTGAGGTTTTGGTGCTGTCTCGTATTCGTATGCAAACTCCAGCGGATGGAATAATAGCGCAGCATATCATGAGCACTAAGCCAGGCTGCTTAATTTTTGATGTGTATTCATGGAAGCATCAGGATACAGGCATGTACTGGGATGTTGATGCATTTGCCAGAGAAATGATTGTTCTTAAATTCAACAGCAAAGCATCTTTTAAAAAAGCCTACGGTTTAGCGCGGCTTTTACGTGGCAAAGGTCAGTTAAAGATGACTTGATGAAAGTTTCAGCATGTTAATTAATTGATAATGGGAGGGGCTATGCAAGCCAGCGATTTTAATAATAACGCCAACACGTCATTGATCTCTGCGATGGTACGCGCTGAGTCCGTCATTCTGTCTTTAACGGCACGTGGTATCACGGTTCAAAGCATTATGTTTCATGGCGGTAAACCGGTCATTCGCATCAACCGTCATGCATATTGTGAGTATATGACCAGCACAGGAAAAGCCAGTTACCTGCAATTTGGTCATGGTCGCCAGTGCGATTTTAAACAAGGGGTATTCGTTCAGGACGGATGCCGGATTATTTGGTCTGAGTCATTACATTAACAGGGGAATATATGGCAAAGGTTATTTTTGATATTACTGAGAATGATGCTGTACCTACTGATAAATCCGGGCACATATCTGTCCCAGTCACCATCAGTGTAGGTATTGAAGGGCTTAATGATGGGCAGCCTGGGCATTCTGAATGCCTGGCGTTAATCATGAAAAAAATGCCTCTGACATTCTCATGGTAATAAAGGAAATTTACATTATGAAACTAAAGGGTTCTGGCAATCTTGAAGTTAACGCCGCGTTATTCAACGTTAATGAGCAGCAAGGAGATAAAAATGTCCACTAATACTACTGAAAATACCATTCCAGCCGGTTACTGGAAAGATGCACGTGGCATCCTTTCCCCGGAAAGCCTGATTAAACCGGTAGATAAAGAGCGTGATGCGCTGGTTAAAGCCATTGTTGAACGCGCCAAGCCACTGCAGAAGGCATTGCGAGACTTTAAACAGGATACCTTTGCCGATATTCAGGCGCTGGTTGACCTCTCTGCGGAGCAGTACGGGGCGACCATTGGCGGCAAAAAAGGCAATGTCACCCTGTACAACTATGATGGCCAGTTTAAGGTTCAGCGAGCCATGCAAGACCGCATCGCCTTTGATGAACGTATCCAGGCCGCTAAAGAGCTGATTGATGCCTGTGTGGCTGAGTGGACTCAGGGCGCTCGCCCAGAACTGCTGGCCATCATTGACCAGGCGTTCACCACCGATAAAGAAGGCGATATCAACCCTGGCCGCGTATTGCAGCTGCGCCGTCATGATATTACCGATCCACGTTGGTTACGCGCGATCGATGCGCGGGCCGAAGCTGTCCAGGTGGTCAGCAGTAAAAGCTATATCCGTCTTTATGAGCGCGTCGGCGATACTGACCAGTATGTACCAATTTCGTTAGATATTGCCGGGGTGTGACATGAATATGATTGCTGAAAACAGTGCCCGCAATCATTACGGTCTGTATGCGGTGGGGGCGGGTCGCGCCGAGCGCGAGCAGAACTGGAATAAAGCGGCAGAGTTATGGCGTAAGGCGCTGGCCAGCGCCCGCAGCCGTCGTAGCCGACACTGGGCAGAAGTACGCATGGCCTTTTGCGTCAACGCAGCAGCACATCGATGGGGTAACAGGCATGAAAGCTAAGGAGTTCAACCAGCATTATGCTGTTGGCAGCCACTTTATATTTCAGCCCTGCAAGGTGTTGCGCGGCGGTAAAGCGGTTAAAACCGTCGATGTTGCGCGAGACTTGAAAACGGCAACGGTTGTGGAAATTCATGTTGCGCCTTATTTTGCCAATGTGGATTCATTGACGCCGACAGGCTGAACTTAATTTCAATTTAAACCGACATTAATTTTCTTTTAATCATGGCGTAAACCCGCAGGGGCAGGCTTGCGCCAAATTCAGGAAAACCCCGTATGGAAAATAATGACAAACTTCTCGCCAAAATTAAAAAGCTGTTGAATCTGGCGCGTAAGAATACCAATTCGCATGGGGCGTCGCTGGCGCTGGAGCGGGCGCAAAAAATGATGCGCGAACATCGGGTGACTGAGACTGACGTGGCGTTGACGGAAATCAGCGAGGCCAACAGTGAAGGTGCCCCCTCCAATGCCAATAAAACGCCCCGCTACATGTCCATGCTTATCGAGATTATTCGCCAGGCTTTTGGCGTACAGAGTTATCTCGCATGGCATATCGGCAAGCGCACGGTGGTGTTTTATGGGCCTGATGAACGTCCGCAAGTCGCGGCCTATGCTTTTGACGTGTTGACGCGCCAGATGATGTCCGCCCGCCGTGAGTTCAGCGCGGGTCAGCGCAGGAGTGTCAAGCGAACCACCAAGACAGGGCGGGCTGATGCATTTTGTGAGGCATGGGTGCATGGCGCGTACCAGGTTATTGACGCATTTGCTGTGACACCTGCCGAAAAATGCCTGATGGAAGCTTACTACAAAAAAATCAGCCGCGATTTTGTCACGGTGGCGCATCGTCCCGCTAAAAAAGTGCGCGGTGATGAGGATGCGCGTGGAGCAGGCTATGTTGCTGGCACGAACGCCAGGCTGAGTCATGGTGTGGATGGCAGCTCCAGCGCCGAGCAAGAACCTCTGCAGATTGGGAGGTAAGGTCTATGTATCTTTGCGTCAGTGGTTGCGAATACCTGGATAACGGCAGCCGGCGTATTTACCACCTGAACAATACCAGCATGGTGGTTGAGTGTCCTGCACTTCCAGGCAAATTACGCTTTAGGTTCTATGACGGCCACAATCGTACCGTCTATACCAATCAGGCCAAAGCCGCGATGAGAAGTGCTGTCGAACGTCACAAGAAACAGCGAGGTATACGATGAAAACGTCGACTAATGCGCTACCCCAGTCAGGTAAGCGTAAGCCAGTGGTCTTTATCTCCGGCCCCATGACGGGGATTGATAACTACAACCGGGATGTCTTTCACCAAGAGGCCAACCAGCTGCGGCATTTCGGTTTCACCGTGCTGAACCCGGCTATTTTCCCGGATGGCCTGGCGCATCACCAGTACCTGGCAATGACGCTGGTGATGCTGGAGCAGGCCGATGCCATATATCTGCTGGAGGACTGGGAGAACAGCGTCGGCGCACAGGCAGAAGTGATCCGCGCCAGGGAGCTGAATCTGATGTTCCTGGGGCAATCCTGGGACGTACTGAGGGCTGCAGCGACTCATCGCCCAGTGTCCACTGTGCCGACGGGTGCAACAGGTGGCGCTTTTGATGTAGGGGGCATTCTGCATAAGCCTACACAACCGGGGGAGCACGACTATGGGCACCACCAAACGGAACAAATACTACCGAGGCATTACTAATGGGTAAAATGACCTCTATCGTATGGATGCACATGAGCCTGATGGGGTTTTCCAGCGAGGATGATATATGAATAACAGGCAATCCTTTGACTGGATCGTGGGTAATCTCATCCCTGAGAAAGTGATGCAGTTCAGCTATGACTCTGGAGCAGGTCCCGCCATAGGCGTGATCGCCGAGGTGGATAAAGAGCTTCAAGCTCAGGGATGGCCATTGCTTGTCTCGGCGTTTATCGATGTCCCCACAGGGGAGATGCTCTGCCGTAACACCAATGTCGTCATCACGCAACATGTCATACGTTGGCTACCGATAGATACCACTGCGATACGATCCTGAGGAGTACCGATGAGTAACCTGATGCGCATTATTTACACCGGCAAAAATTTTCTCGGTTGGGACGACGAGACCTACCGTGCCGTGCTGGCGTGGGAGACCGGCAAGCGCAGCGCCCGTGACTGTAGCGATGCCGAGCTGGAGCGCATGGTGCGGTATATGCGTTCGCAGGGCTTTGCCCCAGTTGCCAGTCACGGCAAAAAGCCAAACGTGGCTGCAGGGCGTAAAGCCATGGTCAGCAAGATGGAGGCGTTGCTGGCCGAGGCCAATCGCCCCTGGTCATATCTGGACGGCATCATCAAGCGGATGCTGGGCGAAGTGAAGCCGCTGGCCTGGTTGAACGATAACCAGGTGCGCAAGGTGCTGCAGATGTTGATTATCGACGCCAAACGACACGGGAGGCTCTAGCATGCAGACCCTCCACCCTGACTATGAGCAGGTGCAGGATTTATTGCCGGAATCTGTTCAACAGATTGCCAGTCTGATAGGCTTTCCCGCAACCAGTAAGTTGATCCGACAGTTTGGAGGCGTCCAGTTTCGGATTGGCAAGGGTTTGCGCAGCGCTGGCCAGCGCCGCATCGCGTTACTGCCGGAGACTCTGACGCCGGAGCAGGTCGCGCTGCTGATGCAGCATTTCAGCGGCGAAGACCTGTATATTCCCTGTTGCCAGGATGCTTGGCGCGCCTGGCGCAACCGCTGCTTTCTGGCGGAGATTGAGCAGTTGAAAGCTGAGGGTGAGTCCCTCACGATGGCGTTGACATTGCTCTGCCCTAAGTACGGCATCGCCGCCACTCGTGCCTGGGAACTGCTGTGCCCCCGCCATTCTTCATGCGATAGCGAACAGCCCTCCCTATTATGAAAAGTACCCACTACGCCCCCGTAACAGGTTAGCGACAGCCACTTTCCCCAAAATAACCCTCATCAACAGATGAGGGTTATTTTTATGTCTCGCTTAATCAATCTCCTGATCGTGCACTGCGCCGCCACCGCGAACGGCAAAGCCCTGGGTAACGCCAAAGAGAACGCCGCCCAGGTTATCGACCGTTGGCACAAAGAGCGCGGCTTCCACCGCGCCTCGCCAGGCAACAGCAACGGGCTGACCAGCATCGGCTACCACTGTGTGATCGACACCGACGGCACCTTGCTGACCGGGCGCGATGAGTCGGAGGTCGGCGCACACGTCGCCAGGCACAATGCCACCTCGATCGGCGTCTGCATGGTCGGCACCGACAGCTTCACACCGGCCCAGTGGGCGACGCTCAAAAGCACCATTCTTCGCCTGCGTGACAAATACCGTAACGCGGAGATCTGCGGCCATAAGCAATTCTCCAACAAGATTTGCCCCGGTTTCCACGTGCCTGACTGGGTCGATGGCGAGTTTGCGCCGCTGCCGGGTCATATCGTCGATCCGCTGTGATGACCTTACTGCGCCAGCTGGAGCTTATCAGCAATCCGCACGGGCGGATCTCGACGTCGGACACCACGGTGGTGGGTGCCTTTGTCGTCAGTTCCCTGGTGCTACTGTGGTGCGCCTTTACCCGCCTGTTTGGGGCGTATCTGGCGGCCTGGGTGGCGCAGAACCAGGCGTCGAAGTTTGCCGCCCTGAAACGTGACCGAGAGGTGCCCAAAGATGGCAATCGTCCTAACGACGCTGGCTAAGCGCCTGGCTCCCGGTATCGCGGGGTGTCTGATTCTTGGTGCTGCCGTATGGTTCTTGCACCATCAGGGCTATGCCCAGGGGTATGACCTGGCCGAAATACGCTACCAGGCCAAGTTAAGCCGCCAGCAGTCCGACTGGGACATCGAGCGCCGCCAGCTTGCCGAGAAAAATCAGGCCGTGCTGCAGGCGGCGCTGGCCAAACAGGCGGAGCTGGCCGAGCGAGCGCGATTGTTGAGCCTGAGCCTGGAGGCTACGCAGCGCCAGTTGGCCACCACCCAACAACAGCTTAAAAAGAGGATCGCCCATGCCGTACAAACCGATGGCCAACATTTTACTGGTCTTGGCCCTGACAGCCTGCGGCTCTACCGCGCCGTCCTTGGCTACCCCAACACCGGTGCTGCAGGTGTGTCAAACACCACCGGTGGCGCTGCTGAGCATTCCGCCGATGCCCGCACCGCCGGGGGAATAAGTCCTGGCCCCTTGCTTGACCATGCGCCCGAGTACGGTGCCTGGTGCCTGACGCTACGCAATAAACTGGAAGCCTTGAATGCCTTTTACACCCCTGGGAGCGCCCCCAATGACCATTGATATGGCGTTCAACCTTGCTATCGGGATCATCGCGTTTTTGGACGGGTTATGGGTGCGCACCCTGCAGGAAGATATCAAGGGTGTGCGCGGTGATTTGATGAATGTCCGGCAGGACTACCAGCGCCGAGAAGACGCCCAGCGGGACATGACGTTAGTCACCGGCATGATGCAGGACATCAAGAACAGCGTGCAACGCATAGAAAACAAACTCGACCGCAAGGCCGACAAATAAACGAGAAAGCCATGGCCAGAAAACACAGTACCCGCCGTACCCGTTGCAACCGCATCGCGCCCGAACTGGCCGAACTGCGAAAAATCAGCACCCAGCTCGACAGCATCGAGCTGCGCCTGGACACCATGCAGAACGCCGCCGTGAAAAGCGGTGCCATTGCCGGTGCGGCGGCGGGCGCGGTCACAGGGGGCATCGTAGCTGCCGGTCTTGCCATGATCAAGGCTCGATTGGGGTTTTAATGGCGCATCCAAAGGAAACCCGTGACACCCTGCGCAGGGCTTATGTGTTCAGCACCCTGTCTCTGGAGCTGGCGGCTATCCAGTGCGGCGTCAGCTTTGCTACGGCAGGACGCTGGAAGAAAGAAGCCAGAGAAAACGGTGATGACTGGGACGTGATCCGCAGCGCCAACATGCTGGCCAGCGGCGCGCCGGAAGATGTGGCGCGCTCCATCCTGGCCAGCCTGATGACCCAGTTCCAGGTCACGCTGGAGAAGGTCAACACCGCCGACGACATCCCGGCTCAGGAGCGCGTCACGCTGCTGGCATCGTTGACCGATGGCTACAGTAAGGCCATTGCAGCAAGCAAGAAGATTTTGCTGGAGACCAGCCAGTTGGCGACGTCGATGGAAACCATGAAGCTGTTTTCCACCTTCATCCAGGAACATTACCCTCAGCATTTGACGGCGTTCGTCGAGGTGCTGGAAGCCTTCGGGCCAGTATTGGAGAAAAACTATGGCTAATAAACTGATTGCGCTGACGGCAGAGACCACTGTCCGGGCTGACGAGATAACCAGGGTCTGGGTCAGCAACGACGGCGACGTCACCATCCTGCACATGACAGGCGGCACTGACGACGAGAAAGATGCCTCGTTGCTGGCCCGATTGCTCGAAGTGATCCGCCGCCCTGCAGCCGGAGGCAACAAGTACGACTATCACCGCTGGGCGGTTGAGGTGCCGGGTGTCACAGAAGCCTACGTGTACCCTCTGCGCCGGGGCTATGGCACCGTAGACGTGGTGATAGTGGCCAATAACAGTATGCCGTCAGAGGACACCATCAAGGCCATCCAGGCACATATCGATGAAGAGCGCCCGGTCACGGCGAAAAATACCCTGGTACTGGCCCCGGAAGAGGTTGTTACGGATGTGTCCGTCAAGGTTAAGTTATCGGGGCTTTCGCTGGATGAAGCAAAAAAACAAATTAGGGTTGCCATAACCGATTATTTTAATCGCCTGGCACCGGGTGAGATTGCCGTTTTAAAACAAATCGGCGGGAGTATTACCAATATTGTCGGCGTCATCGATTACGACTTTATTAAGCCCACGGGAAATATTGTGCCCGTGGTGGATAAAACCAGGGTGCAGTGGATACGTCTGGGCACCGTTGCCGTGGATAACCTGTCATGAACGGCCAGGATTACGCAGAGCTGCTGGGGCTGTTGTTACCGCCTAAAAGCTATTCCCTGGACGGCGAGCAATTAAAAGCCGAATTACTGGCTGAGGGGCATTGCCTGGCACGGGTCGAAATAAAGTCTGACGAGGTAGTGAACGGCATAACGCCATTCTTTGCCGTCAGCCTGCTATCGGACTGGGAACGCGTATTAGCCCTGAGCGTTGATGACAGCATGACGCTTCAGCAACGCCGCCAGCAGGTGCTGGCCAAGATTAATGCCACCGGCGGGCTGAGCCGAAACTACTTTATCAACCTGGCCAAATCGCTGGGCTACAACATCTCTAATTGATGAACCTGAGCCATTTCGAGCCGGTGTTGGTCGCGCTGGTGACCGTATCTGGACGCCGGAGATTATCTGGGTCTGGATAGTGACTATTGATGATGCACAAGTCCCGGTTTATCGCTTTCGGGCGGGCAGTTCGGTCGCCGGTGAAAGGCTCATAACCTTTGGTCAAAACCTGATTGAAAACCTGTTTCAGGATTTAAAACCTGCACATACGCAAGTGGTCTTTAATTACAAGGAGAAAACCACGCCATGAAAGACATTATTTCTCCGGTCGATACTGAGGACGGCCTGTTTCATGATGGTGACCCGTCAACAGGTATAGAAGGCACTGCGGTGTCTGCCAAATGGCTGAACCCAGTACAGGGTGCCATTATCGGCAACCAGCAAGAATTGGCCTCCGTACTTAAAGAAGCGGGAATTAAAATCGACCCGTCCAAGCAAGACCAATTACTGGCGGCAATCAAGAAAATCACAGGCACGGCGACGGAAGGATTTTTGAGGGTCGGTGATTTTGGTTTGGGCAGAGGCTCAAGGCATCTTGATGATGCGCTAAGTGAGTTATATCAATTTTACCGGGTTAATAATACATCAAAAAACAGGCCGGGAGACGGCGTTTACGGAGTTGTTAGCCTGCCTTGCGATGGTGGTCCCTCAGCTGGTTATCTGGCTGTATCGAACAACGGAGAGCTGTGGGTCGGTAATTCGAACGGCACTGCAATGAAATGGCGACGAGCTTTAACGTCGGATAATGAAAACTATCCGATCGGCGCGCCCATTCCCTGGCCAAGTGACACGCCCCCCGCAGGTTACACGTTAATGCAAGGCCAAACGTTTGATAAGGAAAAATACCCTGCACTTGCAGTCGCTTATCCTAATGGCGTGATCCCTGATATGCGTGGCTGGATGATTAAGGGTAATCCAGCCAAGTGGCCGGACTATTTTATCAACCGAATTAGACGCTGTTAAAAGCCATAATCACTTGGCAACAGCAAGTAATACAGATTTAGGTTCAAGAACTACTTGCACCTTTGATTATGGTTCAAAAGAGACAACAGTATTTGATTATGGAAACAAATCAACTAATGAGTCTGGCTGGCATTCGCACACAGGTACGGGTAAACATGGTGATTATGTTTATCCTAACTTACTCCCAGCAGATGGTGCAGGTGGTAGTGAATATAAATATAGTACGGATGGTTCAGGAAATCACACCCATACTGTTTGGATTGGTGGGCATACACACAGGGTAGGAATAGGTGCTCATAATCATACTGTAGATATTGGACAGCATGGTCACAATATAACCGTCGACAACTTTGGCAGTAATGAAAATACCGTAAAGAACATAGCTTTTAACTATATTGTGAGGTTGACATAATGTTTAAGATGACTTCTGAAGCACGTACCATGAAAGTTTACAACTTTCAGGCTGATACCAAGGAATATATCGGTGAAAGTGATGCTTATATAGCCCCTTACACCGGATTGCCTGTTTACTGTACGGAAGTGGCTCCAGGCAAAGAAGTAGATGGCTATAAACTCGTTTTCAATGGTGAAACCTGGCTTAAATTGGCGGATCACCGAGGAACCCCCATCTATGATATTCAAACAGGAATCCGTCGAGAGGTCGAAGAACTAGGCGAACTCCCTGATGGCGTGACAACAAAAGAACCGAAAACAACATTTGATGAATGGAATGGCACGGATTGGGTCAAGAACGAAGCAAGGGAAAGGCAACAACAAATACAGGATGCTACTGTATTAAAAAGAGAATTGACAAGAAAGGTGTCAGAGCAAATTGAAATTTTATCTTTTGCTGTCAATGAAGGTATAGCAACTGATGATGAAGAGAAAAAACTAAAAAACATGCAAATTTATCGTTACAAGCTTAATAATGTAGACGTTAGCCAAGCGCCAAGTATCTTATGGCCTGAACCATAAAAAATGGCGGGTTATCCCGCCGTTTTCTTACTTTCTAAACTTTCTCGCTTAAAAATAAGCGACCTAATGAAGCTACAAAGTCTCTTTTCAACAAGTGTATACATCAAATATGTAAATATAACTGTCAACACAATAGACAATATGAATACCATGACACCAGCAGATGGTTCATCGATTCGGTTGTAGATTATCTTTTGAGCGATAGACATGGCCCTTGTATGCACTAAATAAACTGAGTATGATGTTGAACCTAGCATGAGTAGCAAAGATGGGATGCGCATACCAAATCGACACTCATACCCAACCATCGAAAACAATAGCAGGAAAGAACTAATAAAAAAACCAGGGCGACCATTACCCCGTAAGAACCCAGTTTCCAGCTCTAAAGCAAAAAGTGTTGATGAGAATAATATAGCCATTACCCATAACATTTTATGATTAGATTGAACTTTACCCACGTGTAAATGCCCAATCATCATGCCAGCAATAAATTCCAACATAATCCCATTTGTTACGATCGCAAAGTACCCCGACAAACCGTAGTGCCGATTAGCCCAATCACCAGTTCCAACTAGGGAAACGTACGGGATAAATACGAACGCTGAAATCAATGCTGTCAAGGCGACAAACTTATATGACCTGAAGAGCAATGAAGTAGCACAAAGTACATAGAAGAGCATTTCATAATTTAATGTCCAACCAACATCTAGTTTAGCATACCCAAACCAAGGGGCCTGGCTCGAACTATCTCCGGGTAAAAACAGCATTGACCGCAATGTTTCCATCCACGAGTCAACAGAGTTACCTGCTACCATTAGCGTCACAAGAAAATATGGAGGGATAATTCGACAAAGCCGCTTGACTAAAAATATTTTTGATGAGGATAAACCTGAATTTTCATTCACGTATACATAATAGGCTATGAACCCACTAATCATAAAAAAGAGATCAACACCTATGGAACCATTGATAAATAATAGGTCAGCTACTTCGCCATATGTTTTGCTTAAGTCTTCTCGGAAATGGAA
>WHPZ01563156.1:0-18734 GCA_016617965.1 Macrosiphum rosae
GAAGCATTCTATATACTAGATACTTTTCCACTGCACAATACCTAAAATGGTATCTGCGATTCCTCAATTCACCTTGCAGAGTACAAATACCCAGTGGCGAGCTACATTTGTTCTGTTAATTAGATTAGACGTACCGCGCGCAAGTGGTTTGAACATCGTGAAAATACACACCGTAAAAACCCGGTATCCTATAGTGGGCGATCGGCTGTTGTAATGACAATAGTAGCACCTAATATAATAATAAATAAGTAAATAATGATATTAATATCTGTGTCACATTCTACACAGCTGATCAACTTTTCGACGTCCCATACAAACCAATCTCGCGTCGTACACGACTCGTCGCAATATTATTATATTATTATGCGCGCGCGTGTATATATATACCTATATCGTACGTATGGCGTTTGATTTTCATTTGTATCTCCTCGGTGGTGACTAATGTAAAGTATACACTGGCTGTTGTATGGGTATAAATAAAATAATACACTACATCTATTTGATATTATATATTATTATCTACGCGAGTGTATCGAATGAAAACACACTGTCACTTAATAAACGCGCGTATTTCTTCCACGGAATGTGTGTCAAGTGGAGATGTGTCGGCACAATTATTATTTTATGCGTCCGGTACGAATGCAAAATTAATTTGTACACTCGAAACGATCCATATATGTGCCTTCATACGTAAAATGTAATATGCTGTGTGTACAGGTAGAATATAATTGTATACAGACCACTAGATTCGAAATTGTTACTTTCAGATTCGGGTGGCTGTTTTGGAACCATCACATTTCGAAAAAAAAATTAACAATACAGTACGCTGCACGCTATACATTACGTTTTTGCACTACTTACATATTTTCAGAGCGTTTAGGTATCGTTTGAAGGTCTCGACTTTGCATATTGTATAGTATCGGGAGATTGTAAACTGCATTTTGTCATTTTTTATAACGGGTACAGTAAGTTGCACACGTATAGAATATTTCTGGAATGTCTCGAGTACAATTTACTACATAGACACAAGACACAATTTATACCTGAAATTTATTGGGCGCAATTGACGTTTGTCCATAATACGCAATATTATAATCTTTAATATTGCATTATCATTTTTTTTTTTTTTTACTGATCTCCTGATCTCGATTTCACGCACCGCGCGTAGGCGTAATTAATATTTTCAGAAAAATAACAATGGTATTAATATCGGACGTTTCAATACCACAGACGGAGAACGAACTCCAACACCCGATTCATATCCAACTGTTACGGAAACAGCCTGTCAATCTGTATCACATTTCATTGAGATATTGTTCTTATACGAACGCGAATCGCGGAAGTATATATTTTTATTGTACCTAGTTCGAGGCGCTGAGGAGGAACTGTACAATAATATGTGTTATTCTCACAATAATTACAAATTCTCGGTCTACTTTGTTCATTATTCGTAATAATTGTTATCCTTATCCTCCTTATGAAACAAAAGACAAACATTATTAAATTTGAGAGATAAACCACATTTCGGTTTTTAAAAATGCAATATTATTTTCGCGAGAAGATCAACTCTAGCTGATGAGCTTATGGTTTCCCACAATTGGGTATTTACGAGAGGATATTATAATATATTATTAAAATATTTTGTGAGATATACAGTATAATTGTCACTTTTTTTGGGGGGGGATGTTTCAATGTTTGCCTTACACATTTTAAGATCACTAAAAAATCTTAATTTTGTTGTTGGGGGTATTTTTTTGTTTTAATATTAATCAATCATAAAACAATATTAAAGATTTAAAAGATATTTAGAACCGCATGATATCATAATAATTATGAAAGTATTGTCAAATTTGCCACAAAATCAATAAAATTAACAAAGCCCACACGTACCTTTATTATAGACTTCCGAATTGTATTTGGGATGTTGTCAAAAATCAAAACGTGATACCTTTTTAAAACAATGGTCATATATTATTGAAACTACCTATACATTTTTTTTTTAATACAATTCTTAAAGTTAAGTTAGTAGTTAGGATATAATAACTTATAGTTTTGGTTTAACTACTACGAAGAAATACGTTTACTACATTCATACCCTTGAGAGTTATATATTTCAGTCCCGGAATTATAATTATATTTATGGCTGAATCCTGTAAAATAATACGTCTAAATTACGCACAACAGCTTGTTGATATTTGGTTTTCCTATTGCTATCTTCTGTATAATAGGTATGTCATTTTTTAATAATATAACGATATGAAATAAGTAGGTTTTTATGATTTTTCTGAATCAGCAGTCAGCGGGATAGTCGATCTCCGATATTCTGTAGGTAGTGATACATTTTCACATAATATTATGTACCTAATATTACAGTACCTATTAACTCCTATGTCTGTAAAATGGGAAAGGAAAATATTTTTTGTAGTCAGTTGGGTTATTTTTTCGAATCATGACTTGTAAATTTGGATGGATTGGACTAAACTGTAATACGTCTCCGCATCTCTATATAATATCATGTCAATAATTAATGACAAATATAATTTATTAAATGAAGAATGAACATAACAGAAATAAATGCGATACGATTTGTACTCAATATTCATCTAAAATGTTTAAGCTTATACATTAAAACATCACTATTATAATATGGTAAATTTGTTATAAGATTTATAACAATTAACAACAATTTATTAATCTGTATTATACGCACCATTTCTTATTTTGTTGACAACGTAAAAAACTAAAATTGTTGATCTATTTTTAGGAAGCACATATCACAAACAATAAATTATCATAAGTTTGTTAAAATCTTAATGACAATATTAACTATGGATAATAATAGATAATTAAAAAAATATTAGTAGGTACACAGCATAGATAAATATAGTTGTTGTTTTGAACAGGTAAACATAAAACATCAACAGTTTGATCATTGATGTATTTTCTGCTGCATCAAAGACAGTTTAAGGGGCGATAAACATTTCCCACCACATGCATGTGTAAACTATTTATACTGGTATTTAACTATTATTAACAAAATAATTGTACCTACTACCTACTTAGTCTACTTATTTATATAATTTTAATTTATTCACATCCGAAAATACCGAATCTGATTGTTTCATACAAAGTATTATTTAATATAATGAGGAAATCGTTTCTGACCTCTTGAAATTTGAACAGTGGATGAAAAAAATGTGTTTGACACATTGACTATAATTTTTACATTACACGCTGGAGGCTCAGTCTTTGACTCCAAATTTCCTTATAATATTATTATAGGTAGGCATATACATGCAAGATATAATGCAACACAGTATTAGCAAAATATTAAATTATTATTATTATTATTATTTTTGTACTCATGGTGCATATTCAATTCCTAAGTTTATTAGCTGACAAAATAATATTATTTAGCTACAGAAGAGTAACCACAACAATGTTTTTAAATTGAGTTATACATGTTAATTTGTTTGAGAAAATAAATCTTGTAATATTATTATGGTTGTAGTCATTGAAAAACATAATAATCCTTTGTGAATTGTAGAATTTAATTTAAATTGATTTATTTTCAGGACTTAAACATCAAATTAATATTACCATGTATTACAATCAAGAAGTATATTTTCTAAAATTCATAAAAATCTGATCATAGCTTTCATATGAGAGTATAACAGATTGTATTTTGTAATTAACAATAATTGTATTATTTTTAGATTATATTCACATACTAAAACTAAGTTTTCAAAAAGTTGGAATTATTTTATGGAAAACTAATGGAAAAAACTTTGAAATATCTTATGGCCACTTTAAAATTATTTAAAAAAAAATGCTTAAAAATATAAGTCTAAAATCAATTATTATAATATCTATGATGACGTAATTTATGGTTCAAATAAACTCTCCTAGCATTTTCAAAAAAAAAAGTTAAGTACATTTCGGTTAATTTTATTTTACTCGCACGACAGTTTGAGAACTATTACTGAATAAATATGTAGTATGCAAATGCTTGGCATATCCTTGTTAATATTCAGAGTAGTTATTTTTCCAGCTTCTACTCGCTAATTAAGCTACTAGTTTAGGGCTGCAGCTAAGATAAGAAAATACCAAAATGTAAGATGTCTTACCACATGAAATCTGCCTAGAGTAGAGTTTTCCAGACTGTGGCCTGAGGACTCACAGGTAGGGTTTATGGTAGGGGTCAGCGTGTATGCCAAAGGGAGTCCGCGAATCGTTATTATTTATTATTGTTAGGTTAGATTATTTTTATTACGGACTCCACAATAATAATTGTTTAAAACAACGCCGTTGTTACAATACTCTAAGAGGTCCGGCGGAGGAATAGTTTGGGAAACGCTGTCCAAGAAAACCACGATGACTAAATGAGACAGTTTATAATCAAATTACAATCTTTTAATATTCGTTAAATAATAATGTATAAAATTATAACTATAACAACCACTGTCTATAAAAAGCTACCTATGTAATAACGTAATACATAAAGTTGTAAAAACATTGAGATGTATGCTGACACTGCAATTGATTAAAACATTTATAATAAAAGTATTGTTATAGATTATTATAATTTAATTATATTTAATTAAACAATAAATATTAACAAGCTGTTACCATATAATTCAAAACAATACACAATAATGTACCATTTTTTAAATTCAAACACGTGTAGAAAAGAAAATACAATTTTTAAAAATAAATAATTTACAGAGTACAAAAAATTGCTATTCGTTAATAATGGTATACACCTATCAATCACCTTGCACCTATGTATTATATTACTATATTAAACTATTATTATAAAAAAATATTAAAATATTGCACTAACACCAGATTTACGTAAAAAATTAGTCAATACAACATTAGCCTTACATAATTATCTTATTATAATCACGTTGTGGACTTAGTAATTAAAATATTAAAACATTATAAATCAAAAAATATACTTAATTATGGTAATACTGTTATAGGTAGGAACTATATTATCGATTGCGTAGGTGACTTTTTTTTTTTGTTTCACTCTAATACATGTTGCGCAACTTTACAGTCATTTTATATTTTATGGAATGGTGGAGAATACTATAATGATACATTTTTTTTTTAAGTTTACGTCAACGTAATGACTTATTGTAATTTTTTTATATTTCTCGGTCTTTGAACAATTTTTTATAGGTACAGGACTATATTGCAATTTCATTTTTTTTTTTTTAGAAATCAATTAAATTATTAACAAAGTATAGTCACACGCTGACCCGATTTATATAATATTGAAATGACAAAAGAATTTTTTCTATTTATTTCCTATAAAAAACTGTTAATTTTCCTTATCTCCTAAATATTACTATATTATTCAAACAAATGCAAACATGCTCAGTGCACACTCATAATATTATTTTACATGCTTCATAGCAAAAGATAAATCGGATAGCTACTTGCTAGTTTCCAATTATTGTAAGATAATTAATAGTGTTTTTGTTAGTTATAAAATACCCAGTTGTAATAGGAAAAAATAAATATAAATATAATAAATTATATTTTATCATTATAGTTTTTGAAATTCAGCGTTCAGTAGTCGTAGTATACGGGTGGGACATATATCCGTTTAAATCTTAAATTTTCGCATGAATCGCAATAACCTTTACCTTTAATGTGTCTAAAAAAAAAAGTTAAAATAAAAATAATATTAAATCTTCAAATAGTTCGCGTTTAAGAGCATTTTAATTCGAAAATTATAATTTTTTTTTTACTGACGGGGAAAGCTTGTTAATCATGTTTGGTTCAATTTCTAGATTCTTAGAATTTATATTATGAAACAATGTTTCATATTTTAATTAAATGTATTATATATCAGGTCCCGTATTTGTATTGAATTATTTTTTAAACATTTTTTTCGTGAATTTTGAAACATATTTAGGACATCGAGTTGCCGTCTTAGTCGTACATGTCACCACTACCGCCACTACCTATAGCAGTGCTAAGGAGCTACGGGTACTGGGCCTGGGACTGGGGCTGAGACGAGCCGTACGACGACGAGTAGTCTTCGGATGTCTGATGGATCCTGTAGACGGGCATGGCCGGCGACACGATGTCTACCGTTTTCCGGGACCCAGGATACCGTTCCACGTCCGCCGGATAGTTGTGCAAGCCAGAGATATCCACCACCGCTTCGGCGCACTGCCGGTGTGGCACCAGTGTGCTCTCCTCCATCAGAGTGGCCGTCAGGTGACTGCCGCCGCCCTTGCCACCGCCACCGCCCTTCATGCAGCTGTAGATTGCCAGGGCCAGCGCCGCGCCCGCCGTCATCAAGGCCTTGCTGGACAGCGCCATCAGGGCGCTGGTCCCGATGGCAGCCATCGTGCCAGCCGCCCAGTACAGGCCGTGGTAGTCTTTCTTTTTTCTACCTTTCAGTTTTCCGAAAAAAAAAAAAACAAAAACAAAATAATATGAAAGATCCGCTTGGTAACGGTTTTAAATGTTTCGGATTAGGAACTCAAAATACCCACAGAAAACCCAAAACTGTGATCCTATCATAGACGATTTTTTGGTAAGTTTTAATCACACCTTTCTGCGAGCGTATTGATACTTTTTTAATATGTATAAACAAAAACCCCGGATTATACGAACAACTGGCGTGTTGTAAACTGAAACTAACGACGATCGAAAGTTGTCCTTAAGCCGCATTATGTATTATATTATGGAAACGTATCAAAAAAATACCACTGGGCTACCGGGAAGTATAGGCTAAGAAAATAATTGCCGATCACTGCCAACAACACACATCATGTCAAAACTTAAACAGAATCTAAAACTGTTATAATTAAACTCTCGCAAAACAGTGGTTTCCAAACTTATTATGAGGTAATGACGTGTATGATCGTCTGCCTGGCCCGGCGCAGGTGAAGCGAACAACTGTGTATTTGAAATCTTACCCGACGCGTCGAATCGTAGAATCGTTTGAATTAAAAAAAAAAACATCCCTCGGCTCAGAATCTAAAAAACAGATAAGCTACACGAACACGTCGTATCATGCCATACTTCCCTTTAGAATTTTGAAATCCAATTTAGGGCCCCTGAGAATAGCACCTTCGAAAATTTGTATAAAGATTTTTTTTTTACACTCAGTGTTTGGTTCGATCTATGTGCGTGGCGTATATAGGTAATATCTAGAAACGGTACGACACGTTGCTGATGCGTGTCCCTGCAGTGGCGTCACGCCGGGCCGATTTCAATTTTAATTTTTTTTTACTCCACAACAGACGTACCTAATAAACCATTTGACGGATAATATAATTGCCGTGTACCGCGTTTAATTTGTTTCCAAAATAATAATTACATTTCGTTATTGTTGACGGGCCTATATAATATAATATATATACGCGTCGGTCGAACAATTCAGACGACTTTCACCTCTCGCGTACAATATAATACTTACTACCTACAAATGTATACCAATTATCGCGGACAAAATCAATATGGGTAATAGAGAACTACTTCAGACAATCATGTTTTAATAATCGGTTATAACGTTGATTAGTTGATATTTTATTGACAATCGAATATCTCCTCGGACGTCGTATGTTTTTGCGCTAAACGAGTGGGATAATAATAGTGCCGACCTGACAGTATACAATATTATAATATTATAATATTATAGAATATTAATTAGACGTCTAGCAATATTTACAAAAAGTTTAATAAAATGCGTATTATCATAGTAGGTGTTATATCAAGTATATAGTATATATATTATATAATCATTATATTAATATGTATTATTATTATGATATTGGGGAGTCCCTAGTACCATTTGGTCTACAAAGCGAAAATTACTGAGCGAAAACTAAAAGTGTAAACTTCCATGTATTTGCATAATATAGTTTTAAATCACTTATTATAAAACTATTTTCTCATAAATGTATTTTAAGAGGACGTCGATGTATCGGTCTCCAGCTTAGACATTTCCTAAAAAAATCTTCAAGGTCATGACGTAGGGGTGGGATGGTTGTATAGTGTGCTGCGTCTGTGCAGTTTTGTGTACTTAGATTCTTAGTTTTTTCAACAGTTTGGGCAGTAAGTAATGCAAAGACTTGACGGTAAATAATAACATTATGCGTTTGGTCATACTCATTCTTAGAAACGGCAAAATCCGTTCGAGCATGCTGTTACCAACCGATCGGGCCGTCGCGTTGATCGGATTGAGGAGTCTGACCCGCAGATCGATGCTCTCCACGTAATCGTTGAGCCGTTTGGCAATCATGTGGTCCAGCTGGCTGGAGTTGGCAGCGTCCAGCGACTCGTTGCTCGGCAGCAGGCCAGCTGAAGAGCTGCGCCTCTGGAACAACGTGAACCCCGGATAGAGCTCGTAGCTCCGTTCGCTGTCCATGGAGTCCAGAAACAAGAGCACGTCCCTCTTGACGCAAGTCATCGTGTAGTTGTTCGAACATCGCACCTGCAGACCTTCCTGCAACAGCCCAACACATTTTTCGCTTGTTAAGTTTACATATTTTTGAGTCCATGGACATGCACATGACACTATCTTAGTTTTGTGTAGTGTCTTATGATATTTCATTACATGGGGAGATGACAAAATGTGTGATTTCTACTACACTAAATGTTACTCTCTTCGACATAAGATAGGTACCAACATTGTTTTTTCATAAAAATATTAACTCTTTAATACTGTTTGTAATTATATCATCAACGTTTTATATTATATTGGGTTGAATGCATACAATGACAAAATCAATGATCTTAATCCCACTAGATGGCTAAGTATCAAGAGTGTCGAGGAATCGAAAAAAAAGTGAATAATAGCATTCGTCGCCTTACAAACTCAGCTAGTCCCTCGCGTAAACTGTACCTACCCTCGTAATATAATATAAAACTATATATTCGAAATTCAAACATCGTATGGTTGTTTGGATATATCTTCTAAAACAGATATTTTTTCGAATAGAATTCCGTATGATATGTATCTATTAATAATAATATGGTGCATGCGATACGTCATAATTCTGCGATCCACAGCAGTGCTCACAATTCAATTTATTTGCACAGTTGCTACGCATATTTTGTAAACTCAAACCGTACATTAATATATATTGTGTGCTATGGTTAGATTTCACGTGGAGAAAATGCGTATTTCATCGATCGTCGACGACAGTGAAAAGTGCTCGTTACCCAGCACCCGCAAATATAAACATAGGTATTTATACTTATCGTAGGCACATGACTAGGGTACAATCATAGGTGTACACGAATTTGTATTGCCCTACACATATATATAGATATAAGATATATCACATAATAATATCATATCATACTTAGGTATATATATTATATTGTCTTCACGTGAAACGCATCTTGTGTGCTATGCGTGTTAAGCTGATGGGAATATTATCTGTTGTGTGTGTGTATGTGTTTTTGCAGTGTGTAGAAGGTTATGCCGCAGATGTAGAGCACGTCTGATCCGACACTAATAACCGTATCATCAATATGCAGGTCATCGTAATAATAATAGCAATGTATTCGTGTGTTATACAAGTAAGTACCTATATCTACTATACAATGTTTCGTGTACGAAAAGGGAAAACCATCATTCGGTTTGTTTATTTATTTTATTATTATTACTACGACTACTGGTTTTTTTTTTTTTTTATAATAAAATTAAAATACGTTTTATGTAGACGATTTCACGTGATTTGAGAACTATAATATTGTATACATACGCGATACGCCATACGAGTTCATATAGTATGTACAATATAGGTAACAAAAACATATACGCATATTATATTACACACATTGAATTATACGCATACGTCAAATGAGTTGAAATATTATAGTTTTCACTGGAACATGATGTTAATATAGTTAAGTACTCTCTACGATTCGATTGTAAAAAACGTTTAAATTGTATACGAATTTCGTAAAATCTAAACTTATAGAAAAGGTAATGTGTTTTGATGAACATTTTCTCACTAAGTTTTTATAACTATATTACCTACATAATATTATCATAACTTTTCTAATATGATTTGAATGTATTTTACTTGTATTAAATGTTTTTATAATTTTGCATACCTGTTTAAAAATATATAATTTATTTATTTTACATTTAACCTGTCAGCCAATATTATGTATTAAAAAAGTTATATTTACTATTTATAATTTCCAAGTAATTAAGTTATGGAATGATTAGTTCATGCTTTAATGTATTGGCTTTGTTCATGTTAATGATAATAAATGTATAACAAAATAAGGTACAAAATAAATATTATATTCCATACAATAAAATCTAATGGTAATTTGATTTGATTATTTCTGGTAATTAAATTAACACTATCATATTATCGTAAAACTCACTCTCACTCGTCCTAGCCCTAGATATAAAATACTAACGGTCATTAAATTAAACAATAATTATGATAAATATACAACTCCGCATAATTGATTGTGCTAACTATAGTATATTAAATTCAGAGATAGGTAGTTTAAAGTAGATACAATATAACCCCATAGATATACGCTATTTTGTTTTAGTTATTTTTTTTTTATAAAATAATATATTTACAATCTATACAAAACATGGTATAATAAGTACGTCTGTTGACAAATTTGACAATGGCGTTTAGGTTAATATTAATATGCTTTTAGCAGGTCCCTAGGGCATTGCCTTTTCAACCTTCTGGCTAGGAGAGTGACAAAGGATAGTCTTTTTATTAATGGATTGGAATGCAAGTGGAGTTTTGAATAGAATTTGTTGCAATGAAATTTGGCCAGGTCGTTGAGGGTTGGTAGATTCAGGTTTTTATGGAGGTTTTTGTTGGTTACATACCGAGGGGTAAAGGTTATTAAGTGGTATTTTTTATAATAAAATGTACTACTTACGTAAAATAGTACTATTGCTAATTTATAATTAATTTATAATATTTTGCATTGTATATTTCTTTTTATGATATGAGCTAAAAAATGCAGTTTTTGTGCGATCAATATTCTAACATAACTCAATATTTACGGTTTGTTATTAAAGAAAAAATAAACTTAACGCAAAAAATTAAATGAATTAAATAATATTATAATATATTATAATTTGAATTGTTTCTTTCTACCAAGTAAAATCTTAAGAAATATTAACTGTATTATTCCAATACATTCATTAAAGTCTCTAATATTCTTAGGATGTATAAATATATAAATATTATTATGTATCAATTAGAAAACACAAATTATAAAATCAAACAGATAATATTATTCATAGAAAAATTATATTTATTTATTAGGTATATAATATAACTTATAATAGTGTTTACTTTTAAAATTATTATATAGGTAGTTAATATTTAATGTGTATTTTAAAATAATTACCTACTTAACTGCACTTATTAAATCGTATTATCTCTTATTCCAAATGATTAAATTGTATTTTTTAATTTAATATCCTTTGTATTATATATCTATTTTATAATTCTTAAACGTGAATTAAGTGCTTTACATTTAAATTTAAACACCATTATACAGGGCGTAACAAGGAGACCTGACGAAAAAAAATGATGCTACTTAATGTATGACGAAAAATATTAAATGGAAGTTTCACTGTATAAGTATATGTAAAATATCAACTTTAAAAATTGTTTTTGATTTATTGAATTAAATAATGTATTTAATATTTTAGATACCTGGAGAAAGTCATTGTTCAGTTTCGGTAGGTATGTATAAGCATAGTTTGTACATTAATTCAGTGACTGATGGATTTTTTTTACCTACTTAATTAGTTTCACGATAAAATAGTGTATGTGTGAAAGTAGTATAAATCATTTGTTGTTAAAATCAAAACAAGAATTCTCAGAATGGACTCAGCAACATCAAACCGATACCACTATTGGTAATCCATTATCATATAAATTATAGACATTCGATTGTGAACAAAACGAATCGTTTTTCAACGTGGTAACTGAATTATTGAAGTAGGCAATATGTTACGTGCATGCAGTAATCATGGTAATGTCACTTTCGTCATCTTAGGTTTATTCGTTAAACTATTCACAATGAATATACCCAAACATTCCAGACGAGTTACCGGGAAAAAGTGTTTGTAAAATATAATTGGAAAACTCGGTTCAAATAATATTATGTAGGTACAGGAACAAAAAAAAACTTATCCGATCATTTAAATTTTGGCGGGTCGTTTACTGCTGATCCGTCCCATTGTGTAAGGTGATTATGATTTTTATTAACGAACGTGTTGAACTACATTACAGTAACACTAATAGGTATAATAGGTATATATTATACAATGCTTTGACATATTGGTATTAATGGTATTAACTCGTTAAACCAATGTATTTGCTCCAATTTCGAATGACACAAAACAATGGAACAAATAAAAATACGAAGAAAGGATGATGAAAAACATAAAACATAAAAAACTAAAGATTTTTCATGCGGTACACGATGATGGAATGGTTTCTCGCCATTGTCAATGGTTTTACGGCAGTATGGATTCGTTAATCCACGTGTTAAGTGTTCTGAATTTTGATAATGAATCGTAAATCTAGGATGAAGAATAGACGATAAGGAAGTCGAACAGTGACACTAGTGAATAACAACAAAGATAAAAAAAAATTAACCTTTATGCCATTGTAGAAAATGTCATAGATATAAGAGGTAACTTATAAAATACGTAAAAAACGTAAAATACATGTTTGTGTACACGGTTAACCACGACCACTTAGTTATTAGAATATTAAGCAGTGAAATTGAGTTTATACAAGTGCAGGTCCGTCGTTTGTATATGTAATAATAATTAACTAAATCAAAGAACATAATACTTTTTTTAGTTAGAAAATGATTTTTGTTTTCAATAAATACCAAATTTTAGTGAAATTGTATGGTTTTAAGGATCAAACATTTTATCCATAGTATGGTGATATATTTAAACTATTATCTTCAGATTTTTGAGTAACTTGCCCACAAGGAAAAACTGTAAATAAATATGCCAAGAAAATGAAAATGGTTTTAATAAATTTGGTATAGATAATTATTATTAGACGATAGTTGTTTAATACAGTATAATATAAAGCGTTTATTCAATTAAAACTATAAATATATGAATACCTACATGATAATATTAAAATTCGGTACACATAAATAATATAAAAAGCCTAAAAACTGGTCTGAAAGTTTTCCTACTTACTAGGTTATAGGCCGTAGCGAATAAAATGTATGAAATTGAATGAGTATAGAAGTTGAAGAAAACAACGGAAGAAGATTATGTGGAACTAAAAATCTATTAAAAAGATATATCGATAGGTATAGCATATTAAGCATATTTATAAACTTTATATTATAGGCTAATAACCATAACAGACTGTTGAAGACAAAAAATAATCAAAATATTACTAAGAGAAATTAGTTCTCATTTCTAAATCACCAAGTGGTGGTCGACAGCGTAAAACCATTCGTGAGGTAAGTTTATATTGTACATTTTTTTCTTACTCTAGGACGCTAAGTAAAATTTTTTACAACGATTTAAAATAAATAGGTATATACACATATTTTATTTATATAACATAAACATTTCGTAAAATATTTTCAAAATAAAATTGTTTGTCCTTCTCTTTCTAAACATTGTTTCCTCGAATAAAATCACTAAATAATATTTTGGTATTAGATTTAACCACTGATTAATGTAAACAAATTATAAAATAATAATATGTTTGTTAACGGTACGGATAAAAATCAGCATAATAATACATAAAAGAGTTTTTCGATGTATGCTAAGTCTGATCTGTTCAGATAGACTAAATAAAATAATTCGATTGAAATTTAACTCGAAACTCGCTTCCACTTTTATTTATGTGTTATCCGGCACACGACATAGATAGAAAACCAAATTCGACAGACGAGCGAAATTCAAACACCTTTCGGAAGTTAAATCTTAAAAACATAAGTCTTCTCGACCCCTTAAAGCCTGCAGCATCGTCCTAATTGAATTTTGGAAGTACATGGCATACACCCTATAACATTTCTATCACGACTATTAATGGTATTATCACATTGTTAATGTTATTACATAATATACCGCACCTGTACCGGCTTAGTGGACGTCGTGACGTTGTCGGCGGCCAGCAGGACCGTCGCTCCGGCGATCAGGTACAGGACGACAGGACACAGTGGCAGCCACCGCGGGTGCATGTCGTTGGCCCCGGCGCGTGAGTGGTGACTTGATAATATTCTATGCGATATACCGCTTTTATGATACCAATACACAATATCGATGCAAGTCTTAAGGTGATGGCCGCGGAGAGCTACGACGACTGAAGTGCACGGAAGGTTAATGACTGATACCGCTAACGAGCGGCGCCGCCGTCGGGGTGTGTGATCCGCCTACGCCACGGCCGGTATATATGTATAATTATCGCTGTCTTTGCGTGAATCGGCGAAAAAACATTGTCGCGACAAGTGAACCGTCAAACAATAGCGTCGGATGTAAACGTTTCCATGTACAATCGGTCGGGTTTTTTTTTTCTTCTTCTCGTTCCCTCCCCCGTCGGCGGATTTCGTTTCGACTTGGTCGGTTATAATACACGCCGATCGGTATACCACCGGAGAGCGTCGTGTGATATTTTACGCACCTATTGCGCAGAATACGCCTATAATGGCATTTTTCCGCGACGGATATGATGATGATGATGACGAGCTAGAGAAACGACGACTACGGCTACGATGATGCCTCTGCGGAACCGTTTAGCCGACTGGCCGCGGCGGCGGTAGAGGTCTACAAAGCGGGTGGATTCGACGGAAGATTTCGAAAATCGGCCGGTTACGGTCTTATGGCCAGCGTATAACAACAATATATAATGATATTATATAGGCAGAGCCCATAGGTAATTGCCATTATAATAGTATATAATGTTGTATTGTTGTCGTCGTATATATACATAATAACAATATTATCCTCGTCGTGCGTTCGTTTACACACGCGCGCACGCGAATTTACGGGGAATTAAAAACAGTGAAAACGCGCCGGTTTCGAACCCCCGCGCAAACAAGCGTTCGGCATCGTTTTCACACGCGCGCATATATTATACTTATACGATAATATCGTACGAATCGCGGGCGGAATAAATAATCAGGCCGGTGGTCGGCGTTGTAACGATAACGATGATAATATATATATATATACAGTACACATGACGTGTAAATCGTACTCTCGCGCGGCTGACCGGCGTCCGGCACGAGTGTAGTTTAATGAGTAAAAACAAAAGCGGGGAAAAAACAAAAATTTTCCGACGCGAACGATATAAAAAAAAACCTGCCGCCGCGCGCGCGAGCCCATTGAAATCATCGCCGCGCGCCGTCCGTGCGATAATTAATTTTCCGCCGAAATCTCGCCGCCGTCTATACCTACCCTCTTGACACACATTGTGTCGGTTTGTGCCGAATCACCGCCCGTTTACTTTTACCTACGCAAAACGATTTCCAACGTGTTTTTTTATCATTCCGTCCTCCGTATCTCGATCCACACGCACACACACGAGCGCGCGCGCCGCACACTTCCACCGGTAATCGTTTCGTTACACGTCTCTATAAAAACTACCCACGCGCCATCGGACAGCTCCAGTTCGCGGGTTCATTCCGTTCCGATAACACAGGTCGGCTCCACAAGAGTCATCATCAGATTATTGTTCGTTGTCCTCCTCCTCGTCGGCATTATACCGCGGTCGCTGCAAGCTCACCGCGCCGCACTGGTTTCCGCCGTCCTTTCAATCGCGTTTTCAAGCAGTCTTGTTTCTTCTCGACCTGAACCACCGCCATCATCGTCATGCAGACATACGTGTGCGGCCGGCAAAAGCGCTGCGCTTCAGCGGCGATCGCGGTGGCCCTGTGCGCGACTTGCCTGCTGAACGCCGCCCCGGTGGTGCAAGGGCAGACCGACACCACGGCCGTGCCGGACGGCGTCGGAGGCGGAGGACCGCAATTACTGTCGTCGTTGCAACCACCGATGACGACCACCACCGCTCAACACCAGGCCAAGTACGATGACTCGGCCAACACGGAACTCCTCAAGCAGGTAATTAGAAAATTCGTATTTTTTTCTTTTTCACTTTCCACCCCGCGCAGATTGATCGAGCATTTTTGCATGTACTATACGAGTGTACCACCACCACTACCACTAACACCACCACCACCACCACCACCACCACCTTAACCACCCCCACCCTCGACTTGCACACAATTTCCGAAATACGGTAGAAATATCGTCTTACGTTTTAGAATTCGAACCCGCGGTGCTTACTTTTGAAGTGTCTAATTATAATCAATCACACGCCCTACAGTTGTCAAAGAAAAATCATCGGAGATCTAATTAATTAAAAACGACAAAATCATCAATTTTTGTGCATAAAGTTTGTTCGAATCGTTCTAAGTTTGATATCATGTTTTTTATCAATAATATTATTTCCGTCGAACGTCGAGGCCATTTAAAGGAGTCCACAACGTGTACGTTAAGTGTTTTAGATGGTGTGATATTCCGAACGGATTCATACATTTTATCATTAATATATTATTAGCCCCCTCCTAACCTCTTACGCTAGTTCCACCTATTTGAGAAGACTCAAAATTAATTTATTAGATACTTACTTTTTATATAACAATATTATATGTAAATTATTTAGGATCCAAGTTATGTATTTTTAATTTTTTTTTTTTTTATTGTCCTCAGTCATGCTACTGTGCTATGTTTGGCATAATGATTTTCAAATTGTCCACTCAAATTGTCTTTTCATCCTTATTATGCAATAGCCTGTCGCGTGTGTTTGTTAATATACAATAATTACCTACCGGGTGATCCTTCTTACGTAAAACACTGATTATTTTTAAAATAATTTTAAGTTGTTTTTTTACATAAACATATCGTATTTTGATGGAGTAGCTTATGAGTTATAATAGTATTTAAAGTTGAAATGAGTGGAGAGGAGTGGTACAAGAGTATCCCAAAAATTATAGTTCACTAATGGGCTCTTCTAAACTTCAAATAGAAGCTTATAACTAATAAACAGCTAGTCCAAAATTTTAATTTTATAGATCGAAATATTCCGAATAATATTCTGCTTAGAAATATTTAAACTAAAAATGTGTTACTAAAATAATGAGTTTACGTTAAATGGTTTAGTACGTATAAATTATATAAATACACCTCTACCCCAACTCTCCAATAAACGGCCGTGTCATCGAAAACATATCTCGGACTTTATAAAAAATCCAAAAATGTACTCACATTTGACAATAATAATAATTATAAAAATAATAAGATATCCATGACACATAATAAATTACTATCGACACATATCCCTCACTGTTCCATCACACCTGTCCCCCAACCGTGACAATAACGATTTCTGAATTCAAATTAACATAGTGCCCTGTATTTTATTATGTGTACCTATAAAATATGTATTATACACATCGATTCTTTTAGCAGTGAACACTATGATTATTTCAAAAAGTATTGGCAGTATTTATTTTTCATCCAAATATTTTGTTATTAATTTCTAAAACCTATACGGGATTCCGCACTACCGTTTTCTTGGGCAAAGTAGACCTATATACGCATTCCAATGTACTGACTTGAGTTTTAATTTGATAATAATTTTGAAAACATATTAAAATTATTAGCTATGAAGTATGTTTTGAATCATTTGATTCAGAATTATATAAAAAAATTTAAATCTATATCATTTTTCCACTGAAATTCAAAAAATGCTTGATGTTTTCTACTTTTCAAGTGAATTTTTTTCTTTTTATACATTTTTAAATAAAAATCATGGCTTGAATAATCCAAAGTTGACTTAAATTCTAAAAATAATATGTTTTTAAAACTATTATCGGTGTAAAACTGGAGTCAGCATATACGGTGGAACGCTTAAACCTAGGTGTATTTTTCTCAAAAAAAAAAAAAACAGTACTTAGCTGCTAGTGTGGAATCTCCCGAATAGTGAATTCGTTATTTTTACGCGGAAATGTGTAGAAAAATTTATTTATCAATTACCGTCACATGGAAATACGTAAAATAAACTCCTTAAATATAATACTCGGGTGTTCGCTGTTGAGACGATCGTTTGTAAAAATGTTGTACTGAATTATTGAAACATAACATTACATAATATATTATTATTATTACATTCGCGCGGCGATCTCGTCGACGTGCCAGTTGTTATTACATACCGTCGTTTGTGTGCGCGCGCCCGCGTATATGTTGCGCAACAGGTGTTGATGAAGAAATGTCTGCACCGGTACACGATGACGTGCCTGAAACTGGACCTGGTCCGACTGATCGACCGGCTGGGCACGGCCCGCGCTTATCAGCTGGTTCCTGGCGTGTCGCTCGTCCGGGCTTCAGACGGCAACCAGACGACGGTCACCGGCGGCGGAGGCGGTCACCATCATCAACAGAACCAGCACCATCACCAGCATCACCATCACGGCGGCATACCTCCGGACGTGGTCAGGTCGCTGGTCCGGGGCAACGATTCGGCCGATGAGCTGGATGGGTACCTGATGGAAAAAGCCGACGCGTACCTGAACAGCCTGTCCATCAGCGTCAAGCTGGTCGACTCGGCAGTGGTGGAGAAGGTGCGCAATCTCAGCAGTCAAATGCTCGTCAACATACTGCCCACCGGATTGCTGGAGACCGGTAATGATAATCGTCACTCGTT
>WHPZ01563159.1:0-25540 GCA_016617965.1 Macrosiphum rosae
CTTTAAGTCATCGCCTGTCAACTCTTCCGGAAGTCCATCCATTGATTCACTATCTCCCGTTAGTATCATAGAAATCTTCATCATAGTCTCGAAACCGCGATTTTTTTCCAATACATATGTTAACTTCTTCTGAATGGCAACTCCTACTTCACTAGATACCTCTTCTATTTTTTTTTTAGTTTGTGTAATTTCTTTTATTGTTTTAGATAACTTGACCCCTTGAGTTTCAAGTTGCTTAATTTGTGTCGGTAAAAACCCGTAGTTTGAATCTATAAAAATTAAATTAGGTTCCATTGAACGCTGGTTGACAAGGTTTTGCGCTTTTTTTTATTGATACAGCATCAATAGGATCGAGCTGTCTCACTACATACAAAAATATGCAACTCCTACAACTTCCGAGCCCTACTTATAAAGTAGATAGGTAGGTACATATCAGTGTTTGGCAAGTTCCTTATGAAAAGGAATTCGTCCCTTCTTCCTATTGTTCCTTAAAAAAAAAGAATTCGTTTCTTTGTCGTTCATTTGGGAAATGAACGAATTTCTTTTTTAGTTCCAAATAAAATAAAAATCCTTATTTAATCATTAAGGTTTTTTTTTCATATGCATACTTCTTTAATTTTTAATTATAATACCTATATATGTACCTACAAGTTGGTACATATTTTATAATTCTATTTTCAGATTTTCTTCAAAATTAAATTGTTGGCCAACGTATGTCGACTATTTTATCGTTTATTATTATAAATAATTATATTTTATACAGGTACCTACTCATTTCTATATAAATTATAACTTATAACTTATGAGAAATATTAATAAAGTGACTAATCAGTAACGATTAATGTCGATACTCGATAACGATCCCTAATAGGCAATTATATACATTATACACTTTAAAAAAAAAAGGTTGGCAAGTTGGTGTCGCTCTGCTGTACAGTAGGTTACAAGTTGGTCGCTGTAATGGATGCTGTTAAATTTGAATTCAATGATATAATATCATTGTATAAGAAAACAATTTTGAGCGAAGATGGTCAGTCAGTCAGCATAATATGCATCATATTATGATATTATCAAGTATATTTCTTAATATAAATGTGAATAAATTAATTTATAAATAACCTATTTACGTGGAACCTCGTTTTAAGTTTTAAATCCTTAGCTATAAAAGTTGAACATTTTATACATTTTTAACTATAAAATAATTATTAAATTTTAAATTCGATAAATTTTGTTAAAATTTAAACTTTTTATTATTGTCATGTAGGCATTATTATAAATTATAATATTATGTAGGTGCTCGTTAAACAGAACTATTTAGTTTATAAAAAAACTATATTATACATTTATACAATTGTACTTATTGTAATTGTATACATATAGGTAAACGGGTAAATGGACATTCCCCCTTTCCCGATATTTTTTTAAAGTTTATTATTGAATTTAATAATACAATATTATATATTATTATTTAATATGAAATTATTTTTTTTAAATAAAATATAAAATATATAAACATTTTTTAGATTCTGAGCGGAGCGAGGAAGCTAGTGGTTTTACAATGGTGCTTAATTATTTTTAGTTTTTTTAATTTTTTTTTATCCTGTATACAACATTTCTACCGGAATAAGCGCTACGATTTCAACATTTAGTATCTAATTTTTTAGTAAATTGGATCAAGATGCTGAAGATGGTACTTTAGAGAGGTCATTTTTCGATTTTCTCAATAATTATTTAATGCCACGGGAAAAACCACCAAAAAATTACAATAAACTGCTAAAAATGGGGTTTTAATTTCTAACGCTTTGCTTATCACTATAGAAATGAATAAAATATTATAATATCAATTCAACTTACATGGTAAAATTAATAAAAACAATATACTTAAAATATACAGACTGACAAACCGTCTCCGCTCAGAAACGTTTTTCTTATTCAATTATAGGTTATATAATAAGATATATTTAACTATATCATTGAAATCAGGTTTAATACAATCCATTATACATTGACCCACTTGAAACCTACTGTACAGCAGAGCGACACCCACTTACCCGCTTTTTATTTTCATAAATGTAATAGATTATAAATGTATATTCTGTTTGATCCACTCAACTACTTGAAACAATAAACAAATTTAAAAAAATAAGTACTTACTTATAAAATAAAATATAATTAATAATAAATAAAAATGGTTAAAAATACACCCTCGTGAACTTAGCAGCGCAATGATAACAGTCAACTTTTAAAACAGTCAAATTTGTTATAGAGTTGTTGGAGATTGTTAGATAACTTTCAAAGTATGTTATACTAAATTTTTGACGCTAGACCACTTTCATTTATTTGTCAACGCTTCCGACATAAAAATGATACATTTTGTAAAAAACATTTGATTACTGATTCATTTGTTATTTATAAACACATGTTTTTTTTTTTTTTTTTGTTAAAATTTACCAGGTTGGATATTTAACAATTTAATAATTGCTTTTAAATTTGATTCAAGTAGTTCAGTTGATTAAAAATATACATCTATAATTTATTATATTTATGAAAATATTAGACAATGGGCAAATAAATAATTTCATATTAATAATAAAATAATATTATTAAATAGTAAATTTAAAAAAAAAATGTGGGAAAATGTCCGCGATTCAGGTAAACTTGAACCTATTTCCTAACTAAATTTATATTATGAACTACCTATTATATAAGTATCTATATATATTTTATAAAAGTACACAGTGCCACAGTGGAGTATAGATAGGACCGTCGTTAAATATTTTCTGCACTACAACGAAAATTTTAATTCCTCTCTTCTTTATGGATATTTATTAAATTTTGCCACCTTCAAATCCTTTAAAATGGTATGCCACCTTAAAGCAAGGCATGACTTGCTTGTGCCCTAGAGACGGGCCTGAGTAGGTATAAGAACTTCAGCCGTCGGTGTACACAGGCACACAGTAAAAAATTACATACTTGTACGTATGTACTGTGTAAAATGATGATGAAAAAACAGCTAAATAAATTGCAAAAATTCACATAAAAAAAACATTTACGCTGACGGTCGAAGTCGAACAAACAGTTTCCGTGTTGGGGCCGTGAGTAGTGACGGCGTATTCCGATTACCGCCGATCAACGACGATGGAGGAGGATCCGTACGGTGTATAGGTTAGGTACGTTGCAACTTACTGGTCGTTACCATACCAAAAAACGAAAACGTTCCGTCCGAACCGGTCCGTCGATTGTGCAACGGTCGAACGTCCGAAAACCACCGAGACGGCTATCATCATTACGATTATCGCGATGTCGTGCGTGCGTACACATATTATTATCGCAATACCATTAACTATTATGTATATGTAGATTTGTTATTATTTTTTTTTCTCTGGTTATTGTTTTCTCGTTGATTATTAATTATCGTTGAATCGTTTTCGGGTCCCGCCCTGTGATTGAGCGCGCGCCACTGTCGAGTGTCGACGCGACAACGCAACACGAACCGCCGCCGCAGCAGCAGGTGTGAAGGATTTGGAGTTTCGACACAACAACACATTACTATTATTACTATCATCATCATCAGCAGCAGCAGTGCGACCTGCCTACATACGTTACTCCTTATTTAGAACTGGCCATTTGAAGGCCTAAAGTTTCCTTCTATTTTTTTACTCCGTTTGTTTACAATAAATTCTACTTTGAGCATTGTGAAGTCACCGTTGTCATTTATCTCACAGTGGACTTCTGGTACCCAAACCGTCATCAACTTATTATCATTGTTGTCGCCGCCTCAAACAATAACACTGAATATCCCACGTAAGTACCTACTATATACTTATAATTCTAGCTGCTGAACTGCTTATTATTAGGTGATTATTTTTCCTATTTATATTACCTATATTAGTAGCACAAGTAAGCTAAACATTTAAATTATATATATATATCTAACAGTAAAGCCTTATAGTTTGAATAGTTACTCGTTGATAAGAAAAAATAAATTATTTAGTTCAAGCCCCAATTAGGTAGGCAGGTGGATATGACATTTTTTCCTTGAACTTTTGATGTTTTCAATGCTAATTAGTAATTAATTACAATGTCAAGCCAGAAAACACTGCACAATTGTTTATCTTGATCATAACTAATAAGTTATGAAGACTGAAACTTATGAACTATAAATTGTATTAATACATTGTCATTAAATAAATTTGATTATTTTTAACATTTAAATTACAATATTAAGTAGGTACATACCTACCTACTTCCTAGTTCCGTGTTACCACATCACTAGGAAGTTGACAAAAAATGATAGAAGACATAATTTTAAATGAGAATTTTTATAAAATATTTATAAAAAAAAAAAAAAAATGCTTAAAAAGTAACTACCTACAATTGAATAAAGATAGGTACTTGTCATTTGATGTGCCTATTGTCTAGTAACTACTCACTATGTATGGATATAGGATATATAAACTTTATTTTTCTTTAGAAATCATGAAGTCATTAAATATACCAATTAAAAATTTTAATATTTTATAATATAGGTGTACTGTGTACCTATATGGCTTTATAGCGTACAGAAGTACCAAGAAGTAGCAATTCATAGGCAAAAATAGGGCTTAAGGGTTCAGCCCTCCCAAAAATTTCAGTAGTCCTCCCCAATATATCCTAATCCCCCCCAAATAGCAAGTGCTATTTGCATCTAAGAGTAGCATTGATTTTAAATATTTAATTATTCATTGTTGATAGGTAATAGGTTCACTTAAATACCTATAGTCTATAGGTACTATTATATAGTTTCTCAATTTAAGTTAATGACGTATTTATTTAATTAGGTACCTAAACCTATTAAAGTAGGTACCTATTATCAGTGGTGCCCAAGATATATATTTCAGGTGTAGCAAGAAAACATTTTACCCACCCACCCACCCCCTCACAAATTCAAAATTATATTATTTTATACATATTATCATATTTGTATTGATGATATTAGTAAATATTAAGGTATCAACCAATATAATCTGTGATTAATTATGAATATATTTCAAGTTTATTATTTTATGTTATTATACCCACCCACCCCTTATTTTCAAGGTGTAGCGACCGCTACACCTAGTAATAGGGTTGGGCGCCACTGCCTATTATATTTTATAAGAATAGCATAAAAATGGGTATGATGCATATGTTTTTAAAATTATTGAATTATGTTTATAATAGTTTAGGTATGTACTTTTTAATTACTTTATCGGTATCCGTATTAAATTAGATAGGTACTTATATGGTTTATATTTATATTTTCTTTTTATATCATAATTAAAATATCTTATCTAATGGTTGCAATATACCTACATCAATATATTATATTTATTAAATAGGTATTAAAAACAAATGGTTTTATAATAATTATTAAAACTAGAACGTTTTGGGAGTTGTATATCTTTTTATAAGCTCGGTTTATCCCAGACCAAGTTAAAATAAACCCATTTTATACATTAAAAAGATTTAAGATGCATAATTTTGTAAATTTTGGGAAAAAAATATGCACATTTCTTTATTTTTGTGAATTTGTATACATGTTTAATATGTTCTTTAACTACCTTATAAATTCTATACTTGATAATAATAACTTATGTATTTTGTACTCAATTATTAAATAAAAGCATTTTATTTTCCTTAAGATTTGTATAAAGTAGCAATAACAAATCTTTTTGATACAGTAATATTTTGTTACATCTCAAAAATGTACTATTATTTTAGTCCAATTAGTTGTTATTAATATTAAAGATACTAATTTTTAATAAAATTATATAACATATTGTAATGTACTAGTATAATACTTTTATATACTTAACTATTAGTTAAAAAGTTATAACTTTTTGAATGATATTTTTTGTTGCATGTTATTTAAAATTTTTTATGTTCATATTTTATCGATTTTAACTTCTTTAACTTCCGAGCATTAATAATTATAAAACACATATTGTATATTTTATTTATAAATTGAAGAACAAAATATTTTTAAATATTATGATTTATAATTTAAAAACATTTTTATATTTAAGTCAACGTTTTACTTGGGTCATCATTATTTAATATTTTACTATGTTTATTAGATTAATTGTTTTTGTTTATTTCAGATTATGATATACTACATTGGAATGCACAATTTATTCTTAAAAGTTAAAGTAATAAATAAAAAATATCATAACATTATATCAAGTTGATAATGAGCTTTTGACACAATGGATAACTTATCACCTTTGAATCAACCTAGCAAGCTAATACGACCACCAACATTGAAACGAGGCCGATCTGGTGATTCACAAGGTGGCAAAGTAAGACATACAATTTTCAAATGATTATTGCTGTATAAGACTATTATTTTAACAGTTATCACATTAAGTACCTCAACAGTATTAACATATTTCAAACCAGTAGTGAATTAGTTATAATTTATTAATATTTAAAGTATAAATCAGTAGTGTACCAACATTTGAATTGATATTAATGTAACTCCTCTCAACTAAACTTTAAAAACTTATAACTAATTACCTACATCTTCAAAATTTACTTTTTACCAAAAAATATGCTTTAAAATATGAAATTTAAAATTTAGATTATTATTCAAAAAAGTAAAACTTGAAAAATGTGTTGGTTTCAAATAGTAAAAATACACATTTTTTTCAATTATTTTGTCTTTGCAATAAATTCAAATAATGTAAAAAAAAAATATATTCAATAACTTCTAGATAATGAGTGTTTGCTGTTAAAAAAACATTCAGTACCTATACTATGAAAAGTGTTTAATAATAACAATTAATAACTATTAAATATACTTAATATTAATTTATAGATCAAACTTGAAAGGGTTATCGGTTTGACAGTGTCAACAAATTCATCATTAGATGTCGATAATAATACTGGAACCATTGCTTATCCAGCAGGGTAAGTAACGATTTTTATTTTTGCTATAAGTATTTAAAATTTAATTATTTATTAATTATCAAAACTTTTTAAAGTAATAACAATGTTTATAAAACTGTTGATTATATTTAAAATTTTAAAAACTATTAGTTTTATTATATAGCCAATAGCCATGTTAAATACTTTTTTAGTATAGTAAATACTAGAGATGTTCTGAGTAGTAAATATGGTATTAAACCGGGTACTGGCCGAGTAAAATTTATATTACTAACCGGGTATCGAGTATTGGCCGAATAAAATTTTAATACTAACCGGGTGTCGTAGGCCGAGTAAAATTGTAAATACGAAATTGGTATTATACTACTATCAAAGTATCAAGTATCAACAATATAAACTTTAGACAGTAAACACGAGATTTTGGCTATTGTATTAGATTGGCTGTTATAATTCGGTTCAGTTATTCCAATATGTACCATAATAAATTATAATTTATTACCCTAGAATTTTAGATTTTTCCCGTTATATTAATTATAGGTAGGCATATATTTTTAAATAGATTATCAGCGTTTGCCATTTGATATGAGTCGAGTAAAATTTAGTATTTTGCCGAGTAAGGGCTGGGTAAAAATGAAGGTATTACGCCGGGTACCGAGTAAGAGCCGAGTCTTAAATATGATAACGAGTTCCGCAATCAAGTAATTGCCGGGTACCAGGAACATCTCTAGTAAATACTATAGCACCAACTCGTTTTTTAGATAAATATAATCAAGTGTTGATCTGTAAATATTTTTTACACTGCATATTTTGAGTGCATAAAATTAAAAATATTAGTGCATTTCTGAATTTCTTAGTGCATATTTTTCCAATATTTAGTACACGAATGCACGCTAATTTATGCATTTTTTAGTGCATGAACTTACTAGGCCTGGATCTATGTAGGTAGAAGGTGGGGTACAAGGTAAAACGATAATTTAAATAAAATTATACTTCTGCTATATGCTTGCAACATTCTGCAATTATGGAGGGGGCCTCAGGATCCCCTCAGTTTTTAGTCATATTTTAGTTAAAAATATTAATTATTAGGGATTGTGCTGCTGAGACAATGTTCCCCCCCCAAAGAAAAATGTCCCTAGTTACGCCTATGAATATAACTGAGCTCAGTAATGAATTTAAATTATAATAAAAATAACCATAATCCTTTGACCAAAGACAAATTATAATTAATATAAATAAATATTAAAATTGTAAGTTCAAAAAGGGGGAAATTTGATAACTACTCTAAGTGTTACTCTTGGCTAATACAGCAGGTTGAATTGATTTTTGTCGAAAACAATGCATTTTAAAATGTCATTGTTTGTATAAAATATAAAAATATACTTTAAAAGTATCAATTAGTGTCTACTAATAATATTTTTAAATTAGATAAAATAACTAAAAATTGAATTATTTATTTAAATATCTAATTTTGTTCAATTTGAATTTAAAATGTCTATAAAACAACTATGTTTATATATTTTTAGATTTTATGTTTGAGTATGAATTACTTATGAGTTATGAGGAACTTTGTATACATTTTCATTCTTTAACTATAAAAATAAACATTTTATACATTTTATACTTGAAAATAATTTGCAAATTTTTGTGATTTTGTCTAAATTTAAATTTCAAATGCTTATAAAAAATATTGTGAACCTTTAATATTTTTAAATAACTATAATATAATTTTGTGAGGAAACTTGAATTCAATTTTCAAGTTTTTTGACTCAGCCAAAATATTTTTATCAACATTTATACAAAAAAATAATCAAAATATTTAGATAATTATATTATGTGTTGGAAATGATTATTTACAATTTCAAGGTGTACGGTTTTTTATTTTTGAATTACTATTGTATAAAAATTACATTCAATATATTAATTGATCCGCTCAGAATCTAAAATTCATACATTTCAAATGTCTATACATAGCTTGAAAACAATCAATATATTTTGAAAATTGTACCATGTATAGAAAGTGCTAATATACATATTATGGTTAAAATTGCAGGTAGGTATAGAAAGTTTTTCGTTTTTGAGTAATACCAAAAAACACATTGTATATTATATTAAAATCAATATATTTATAGCTCTGTTCAGAATTTAAAATATTTTATGCTACTAAATTTCTACTAATCAATCTATTATAATTCAATTATTTTATTTTTATGGTAAATTTCAAATCAGATTTTACTCTTATTAGATGTAGGTCTAACATACAACTTTTATTTATATAATTTAAAATGTATGTATTGTACTTCTGTTGCATTAAATTATACATTTATATTTATTACTTTTACGTATATAAATATTTTTAGATGTACTGTGGTATTCCACAATCCAGTTTTGGGTTCCGAAACACATTTGTCTAACATTTGTAGAAAGTCAATAACATGTTTAACATTTTCATCTGATGGAAGATATCTTGGTACTGGAGAATGTGGTCATCAGTCGAATGTTAGGGTTTGGGATATGGCAGATTTTACCCAAATAGCTGAATTCCCAGGCCATAAATATGGAATAAATTGTGTGGTAAGTTTTAAATTTGATTAAGAACCACTATTTTATAAAGTTAGGGTTATTACAATTTTTTAAATAATTTTTCATTTGTAGGCTTTTTCTCCCAATCAAAAATATTTAGTTTCTGTAGGATCACAACATGATATGATTGTGAATGTTTGGGAATGGAAATTAAATCTAAAGTATGCATCTAACAAAGTGTCTGCTAAAATTAAAGCTATTGCCTTCTCAGATAATGGTAACTTTATAACAATTGGTAATAGACATGTCAAATTTTGGTACTTGCAGTCTTCTAGATCAGTTACAGTAAGTTAAAGGTTTATAATTTGGTTATAAATAAAAATGTTGTCATTATTTCTTATGATTTTAGTACAAAGAACCAGTACCACTAATGGGCCGGTCAGCTATTTTGGGAGAGCAACGGAATAATGATTTTATTGATGTTTGTTGCGGACATGGTGAACTAAAAGATTACACCTATGCAATAACAAAATCTGGATTACTGTGTGAATTTAATAACCGTAGATTGTTAGATAGATGGGTTGAATTAAAAGTAATTATAAATTATGTTAATATACTTATACAGTCCTTATTTAATTTAATTATTTTTAGACTACTAGTGCCAATTGTATGGCCATTGGTAATCAGTTCATTTTTGTTGGATGCGCTGAAGGTATTGTAAGGTGTTTCAATCCAGGAACTCTACAATTTGTAACTACCTTACCTCGAACTCATTATTTAGGCGTTGATGTAGCTCAAGGACATGATATAAGGTAATAATCTTTACAAATTAATTTTGTTTCTTACTTTAAAATAATCTTATTTATTTAGTCATATGGCCAATATTCCACCAAATGCGAAGTATCCTGATGCAATAGCACTTGCTTATGATGAAACTAATATGAAGGTCACCTGTGTCTACAATGATCATAGTTTATATGTATGGGATGTTAAAGATATTAAAAGGGTTAGTGCACTATCATATTTGTTCTTTTTGATATCTAATCCAAAATGTTTTCAATCAGGTGGGAAAATCTAATTCTTTTCTATTTCATTCGGCGTGTATTTGGGGAGTAGAGATGTATCCTGCACTAGAGCATGATTTACAAATTCCAAAAAATTCATTTATAACTTGCTCAAGTGATGATACCATTAGAGTTTGGAACCTAGACAGAATAGAATGTGATAGAAAATCCCTTTATCAAAAGAATATCTACAGTAATGTAAGCATGAATAATAAATTTAACTTTAATGATATAACTAAAATTGTAAATTTTCAACTTTATAGGAACTTCTTAAAATAATTTACATTGATCCAGAGCTAAATTTTATCAAGAATACAGAATTAAATTTAGTTGATAAAAATGATTCATCATCATATGATGGACGAAATGGTGTTCGAGCAATAAGAATTAGTCCTGATGGTGTACATCTTGCATCTGGTGATCGTTCTGGGAACATAAGGTAATATCACCAAAGTTGAACTTCAATTCACTTTATTATTAACTTTTAATTTTGTCTACCTCAATCATTATTTGTTTCTAATATTAGGTTCATAGGGATGCTGCCAAAGGGGCACTCTCCTGTTTTAAATCACATTTTATTATTACTTATTGTATTATAATATTCATAAAGTTATGTACAAATTGTAAATTTACAGCTTTTATTAATGAAAATTTTTTTTATAATATTGTGAAATAAATTTTAAATTAAAATCTTTGTATAATGTGATATAAATAATTCTTAAAAGTGTAACCATGAGCTTTAATTTTTGTAAATTTAATAGGGTTCACGATTTGAAGACTTTACGCCAGGTTTGTTTAATTGAGGCCCATGATGCTGAAGTGTTGTACTTAGATTATACCAAGTACAGTGACAAGATCAAGTTATTTGCTTCAGCTTCAAGAGATAGATTGATACATGTATTTAATGTTAATAAAGTTAGTAACTAATAATAGTGTTTAGTAACTTTTATTAAAACAATGAATAAACTTTATTAATAAAAACAATGTATGTTTTTGCAGGGATACGATTTTACACAAACATTAGATGATCATTCTTCATCAATAACTGCTGTTCGGTTTATAAACTCTCACAATAAACTTCAAATGGTTTCTTGTGGAGCTGACAAATCAATTATATTTAGAAATTTCAATGAGGTTAATTAAACATGAAATTGATTATTGTGCATATTACCCTGTTTTAAGAATTTTAATATGAATGTATTATTCGCTTATTCCAGTCAGGTGATAAAAACCAAGGTAGTTTTGTACATGATCATTATGTGTCAGGAAAAACCACATTTTATGATATGGAAGTGGACCCTAAACAGAAACATATTATGACTGCATGTCAAGATCGAAATATTAGAGTATACAATACAACATCTGGAAAACACACAAAAACATTTAAAGGTTCTGTAGGGGATGAAGGCTCACTTATCAAAGTAATCATTGTATTTTTGTTACTTAAACTCAAATTGTGTATTATTTAAAATTTGTATTGAGCAGGTAGTATTAGATAGAAGTGGATCATTTATTGCTACTAGTTGCACCGACAAAACTCTATGTGTATATGATTTTGTTGCCGGAGAATGTTTGGCTACTATGTATGGTCATTCAGAGCTAGTTACTGGATTAAGGTTTACTAATGATAGTAAACATTTAATATCAGCTAGTGGTGATGGTTGCATATTTGTATGGCGAATGCCATCCGACATGGTCAAACATGCTAATTCCAATAAAAAACAAATATCTAGAATTGAAAGGTAAATTATGTTAAATTATAATTATGTATTTATGTGTGATGTATTGTAAATACACTTTAAAATTAAACTGTAATATAATTTGTTTAAAAAATGCATTCTAAATTTCGATAAAATATTTTTGGAATTTAAATTCTATTGAGTTAATTAGTAATATGAGATTATAACTGACATACATATTGTAATGATTTATTATAATTTACATTTTAGACCTGTTCCAGTTTCGATTATTGAAAATGAAACTATATCATTTGCACATAAAATAGTTGAAGAAAATGAGACAAATACGTTTAGTATTCCTGCGTAAGTGGCAATTTTTGCTTAATGTATTACTTAGTATATAATCATTTTTATCTAATAGAGATGGCCACCAATTACCATTATGGGCTAAAAACCAAGTCTCCGATGATATTCCAACTAATACATTATTAAACAATTCTCAAAATCAAATAAATGCCCCCAAAGGACAATGGGCTCAACGAGCAACTAGTTCATCAGAACCTAGTAGTATTTTGCAACTACCTATTAATAAAGATGACTCTGATTGTTTCAAAGACGATAGTTCCGTAGACAGTGGTACTGAAACTAGCAGATCAATTTATCCTGAAAGTCAAAAAGAGTCATTAATAGTACCAAAAAAGGTAACTTCATACAATTATATTAATTTTTATTATATCCACAGTAATTTATGTCTCATAACAATTAAAATACATTTATTACTCATTTCCAACAAATAAAATGTATGTGTATTTACAATTTCATTGTTATTTTTTTAGACAATGCGTATGCCTCCTGTATTTGTTCCGCATGATTTTGAAGAAAATACCTTAGTTCATGTAAGTGTTGTAACAATAATATTGTAATGGAATATGTTTTAGGGTTTTGGTGAAAAACTTATGTGATAGATATGTATTAGGTCTTTCAGATATAAATAATTTGAATTGATGATATTAAGATCCTTCATTGTACCTACCTATCAATGTGCAGAGATAACCAATTTCAAGTGTGGTGAATTATATTAGACTCATAATATTCATTTATATTTTTAATATTATTCGTTGATATATAATACTAGCTGACACGGAAATGCTTTGCTATTGCTAGGTTTTTGTGATTGTTCAACTCCTCTTGGGTGTAACACGATGTGGAATCAATGTCTTTTTAAATGTAAATTATATTATATTTTAATTTATAGCCATACTGACTGGCGTTATCCGTGAGATTTGCTTACTATTATGTGTTCAGTATAATATCATGTAGACAATCTACCTGCGGTAGATAGCAGACCCCGCGTGGTGTGTATGTAAGTTTAATTTAACTCTCAAGTATTGAAGTTATGCAATCAATTTATACAAAATCCTAACTTAACTTCATACCTAACGCCTATAAATAAAAAAAAACTAAACATTTGTATGTACAGTAGTCTTGCTAATCCGGACTTGATGGGACCGGACTATCCGGATTATTGAAAATCCGGATTAAACAGAATGACGTTTTTTTAAAACTTACTAATAAATATGAACAAAAACACCTTATGTATTTATACTAATTCAAAATATGTATTTTATTGCTTGAGACAAAATAAATTTAACAGTCTACATAAGTACACAATCACCACTTAACGAAACAATATCTTAATATGTAATCGAAACGATAATATCTTAATCACGTTTATTCCTGAATATATATATTATACATGAGTATTCAAGTACAAAATATAGATTGTCTAAATTAGCAAGACTACTGTATAGCTAAAGAAGAAAAATAAGAAAAAATAAAAAATGCAATTGAAAACCAATAAATTTAAAAACAAAGTTTCCGAAAAAAAAAAAACAATGCAAAAAATGTGTCCACCGAAACTATTGCTTGAACTCAAGAATCGTTTAAATCCCTCCCTTGGTTGGACCTCTTATTGCTAAAAATTAAAAAACCTTTTTTGCTAAAAATAGTAGCCCATCTTCTTCCCCATAGTCTATTCTATCTCTGTACCAAATTTCATCGGAATGGGATGAACGGTTTAGGAATGTATAAAGGACAAAGGTGGAAACATTTTTTTCTATTATATATATAGATTATATCAACTTTTAATAAATTTATTTTTATTTACATATGTAATTATTTTCATTCAACTAGCATTATTTTTTATTTTATACACGACAAATATTTTAGTCATGTGACAACAATTTTGATTTTGAAATACCCTTTCCAAAAAATATCAATATTAAATATTTTTTTTGTTATTATTTTATAACCATTAATACAATTATATAGTTAACATCTGAAAAGACAAATTCACAAACCATGTCAGATATTCAGCGTATTCGTAATTTAACCGACGACAGTTCATTAGGCAGCTTTAAAAATGAGGTAATTATGAGTTTTATTACAATTTTAACTATGATGAATTAATGTATGTGTGAAAAATGTTTAGGAATTGGAAAGTAATGATCATGATGGTGATATTGAAGATTCTGAGGGTGAATGGATTAGTAATGCGAAAATAAAAAACACTGTTCTGTATTATCCATCCAATAACGATGATCTTGTCAAGTAAATTCTTGAATAATTTATCTTTACGGCAGTCAGTTTATAGAAAATTTTTTTATTTTATTTAGTGATTATACAATTACAAAATTAGATTCTGATGCTCTTAGAATGTCTCAAAGAAAATCAAAAGCCATTAAACAAAAAGATCGTTTATTATCATCTGGGCTTACTGATTTATCTAGTCATTCAATGTCTGGCAGCCAAGGAAGTGATGATGATGATGATGATACTTCAACTCCAAGTGTTGACCACTCAGATAAAAATTTAACAATGTTTTCAACTAGGTAATAAAACTAAAATTTTAATTTTAAATATTATTATTAAGTGATTGTCAATGATTAATGGCTTCTCACATCTCGTGTTTCATGTAAATATATATGTTTATGTTAGTTCTCCATATTTTTTAGATGTATTAATGTACATCCATCAATGACACTCACTTAATAATATTTAAAATTAAAATTTTAGTATATATATGTAATTTCACTCTCTACCACATATACTCATTGTGCCTCTTAAGTATAGATTGTAAATTTCAAATAAAGGAAGAAAAAAAAGGTGCTCTGCTGTACAGTAGGTTACAAGTGGGTCACTGTATAATGGATGGTATTAAATTTGAATTCAATGATATAATATCATTGTATAAGAAAAACGGTTCTGAGCGGAGATTTTACGTCAGTCTAGGTTTAAGACATATTATATACATATCTATGGTATTAAAATGTTACCTATAATAGGAACCTACCTATAATAAAATCCAAATTAATCATATCACAATATCCATTAAGTACTTATAACGCGTTATACATCAACAACAAACCCTGATACTATGATATAGATATATGATAGTGTACTATGTAGTGTAAAATGAAAATGTCCCTAAACAGTTCAAAGTTACACCAAAAACCAAAATCGATTTTCTTAAAAACAGATTCCGTGTTTCCTTAATTTTTCTTTTGTTTTTCACGACGCTTTTGAAAACTATTGAGAAATTTTTACTTTTGACCCCTCAAAGTACCAACTAGATTCACTTTCCTATCAGAAAAAATACTTTGAAGAAAATCCAAGCACTTTTACTGTCCTAAAACGCGATGACAGATAAAAAAAAAAAAAATAACACATCATTGTAAAATCAATACATTCATCATTCCACTCAGAATCTAAAATAAAAATATTATCAGTTTGTTAAATTATTTATTTGTTTTAGTACTGAAAGATTAGATATGATTGAAAAACGAGAACAATTCTTAAAGAATACTTTTGAATCGCTTGGTGGAACTGAAACCGATTTTCAAGACAACCAATACCATTTCCCAAGTAAGTTTTAACTAAAATAATTTAAATAATAATTTGCTTAATTATCTAATAATTATTTGTCAAACTTGTAGGTAAGAGAAGTATATCTTCTCAGTACAAAGGAAATAATATTAGTACCACTGTACAACAGAATACAAATATTGAATCTCAAAGTAAAAGAGAAGAACTTCAGCAAAGAATTGAAGAAACTCGAAGAACTTTACAAAACGTCTGTAGAATAAATTATTTTGTAATTAAAAGATACTATTATATTTTGTTATTTTAATTTAGTTGGGAGCTCATTCCAATTTAAAAGCTAGTCAAAGTATTTGTGATTTAAGTAGAAATTATGGGAAATCTCCATCGAAATTACCAGTTCGCAACCATTTATCAGGTATGGAATACTTTTTTCTAGAATAATTTCTATATTTTCTATCTATACCTATATTATACCAATGCACTGACTATCCTAGTTTTCTTCTGCTCCAAAAAATCATAGAAACTAATAATAATTAACTACACATATACACATACATGTCATGCACTCATTTACTAAACAAATTGTCTATACTCAGCTCCTTAAAAATTTCCAGTTTAATCCCTTTAAGCTTTTAAAGCTTTTAGGGTCACCATACCAAAATTTGTTTTGGGTTTGTGTCGGGTGTAAAAGAACAATAAAGTTTTTCTGTACATCCAGAATACAACTCTGATTCAGTTTAATGCAAAGGGACTTATTATAACTTAAAACTTTTTATAAAGAAGAATTTTCCTGTGCACTGGCCGCATTATTTTATAATTTTTTTATTTTAAAGAAAGAAGAATTAATTAATGGTTAAAAATAAAAACAATTGAGTCAAAGCAAGACATGCTTATCTTTAAAAAAAAAAAAAAATGAAAATATTAAAAAACTAAAAAACTACCTGATCAATGTACAAGATATATATTTCCTTGTAAAATGTATAAAGGAACCTCCTTTTTAACTAAACTCAAGCAGAAAGTCATACTCTTGAAAGTATGGAATACATTTGTTGTTATATTACGTACGAAAAATCAAAGTATATTAGTTTTGAGACTTGTGGCTCCATATGTGAGAACCTGGATGTGTTGTTATTTCTTTGCTGACGTAGCAAATTTGAATTTAGAAAAACTAATTTTGTTTTACTCGCTTCAATACGAGCGTGAGATGACCTATCAAGGTTAAAATAAGCTCAAGCATTAACAACACAAAATTGGTTCTGCTGAGCCTTACTATTGTGTATGTCAGACAGAAACAGCATAGTATTCAATTTCAGTGTTCTCAATAAAACTATTTTTTTTTTCTCGTATTATTGGAGACCGGAGCAGGAACTTCTGTTAGCATTTCTTTCCCTATTCTCTCTCGATAAACCTAATACTTACTAACTGTATATCATAATAATATTACAATCTTAATTAATATATTTCATTTTATATTCATGTTTGTAGTTGATAAACAAACAAATGGAGTTGGGACTATACGCAGAGTTTGTTCTTTGATAGATTTGTCTTCGAGTACACCAATTAAAGATAGTCAACCATATAATACATTCAATGGTAGTGGTAAGTGATTTCAAACTAATTTTGACTTGATGATGTCATTTATCAAAGCTTATATATTTATATTTTGTTGATACTAGGTTCGGATAATTCAAAAACAAATTCTAAAAGTTTTTCAAAAAAAACAGTTGTCAGCAATATGCATAGAAGTAGTTCTGTCAGCGTTTTGGATCAAGTATATTAATTAAACATATTATGTGCAAATATAAATGAACTGATTAAATATAATATTTAGAGTGATTCTGAGAGCGATGCCAGTCAGTCTACCAATGGTGGGAAGAAAAGCACAACAGGTGTACGAGTTATGAGACCAACAATATCGTCACAAAATAAAATGATTATGAATAAATCGAATCTTTTACGTAGAAGAAGCACAACTTCTTCACAATCTACAAGTAAAAAAGTCCCCTATAGTTGTATAAAAACATTATTTATTAATTTTTAATTAATTTTCAGCTGCTCTAAATATTATTGGACATAATGAAGATTCTAGTTCAGAAGAATTTTTCACATCTTTACATAATAATAAAACAAATCAAAACATGCATTCCAGAATAAATCCTATTGTACCTAGGTATACAACATCCTTTTATCCTTTTATTTTATTTAAATTGAAATTTGAAATTAAATTAGTATTAAGTTATTTAATATTTATTAAATTATTTACAGTCGTAACAATTCTTCTTTAACCAGAAGTGTGAGTGAAATGAATCTAAAGAGTCCGTCAAATAAACCATTAGAAAAGTCTAGAAATCGTAGTAGTGATTTGACTATGAAAACAAAAAGCAGTGGAACGATAGGCCATCAAAAAAACTTAAAGAGTACATTTTTAAATACTATAAGTTTTCATAAAATTATACTTATTGCATTTTTAGATTATTTATCTTTGATGGCTGATCAACTGTTTCAAACGACCGACAAAATTTTGGAACATACAAACTGTGTAAATGTCAATGATAGACGTATAACTAAAGCAGATGTTACTGATGTAATGACAAAACTAGAACAAATTGTTAACAGTGGCGGTATGTTTGCTCATCAAAATTCAAGAGTAGCACTCAACAGTACTCAACAATATTTAGATGTTCTGATTGATTTGATAAAAAAACGTTTATCACTTGAAGTCATTTAAATCACCAATTGTCAATATTTGCCACCTTAAATTCAATCGTTTGCTATACTTAATTTTTAATATCTTTAAGAAAGAATGGCCATCTAATAACTAATATTACATTTTCATACAGAATTATTTTAACAATAATTAGATTGTCAGGTGTGTAAATGCACATTCGAGGATATGCATTATTATACAAGAATATTTTTTGAATTTGTTAGAAATGAAACAATGGCTCTCTAAGTTTTCTTATTGTTTTTTGTTTCATTTTTTTAAATGATGGAATGATAGACCATTTTTACTTAACATTAAATAACTAACAAGAAGTTAGGTCATTTAAAAAAGTTAGTCTATATTTTTCTTCTGAAAGATTGGAACGTTTTACCAAAGAAAAACAAAAATGATTTTTCACATTTTATTATTGTTTGACTAGTTTTATTAGCTCGAGTTCCTGATTGTTCTTTATCTATATCAGTTGATATTTGTGATGTGCATGGGGTTCTGAATATTTTTTTTTGTAGATAACATGTTATTTTAATTGTTTACATCCGAGTCCATTAATGTAAATGGTTAGATGTCGTCCCAACTAGCTACGATCAAACTGTGTATACATACATTTTTATAATACCATAGTTATTAAACCTAACCTTGTTGGAACTAATAGACTAATTTATATAATCCGTCCAAATATATATTTATATATATGTATGATAATATGTCTGTCGAAGGTTTACTAATTTATAGTTGTTTAGTGATGACACTTACATTACCCCTCACCAATCTTCATGGACACTATATGTAATGAATTATAATCCTGTAATAATTAATTTTATAGTATAATAATTGTATTGTTGTTAAATAGTTTAGTTAAGTTGAAACTATACGTTTATTTTAAAATTATATTCTTGTCTTGTTAACCTTTTTTTTCTTATTGTTATTTAGATAATTATATTAGTTTAATCATTTTATGTTTCTTTTCAAATTCTAAACGTATTAATTCTAAATGTATTACAGACCACAGTATTACAATATATGTGCCTTTTATTACAATATATTACTAGTCATGTTAAGTAATAAGGTTTAGTTAAGATAATTAATGCAATACATGCAAGTACTTAACCTTCCATTATGTATTAGTTATTGTTATAGGTGAAAAAATAATGAGAAGCTGTATATATTTTGTTTATTGAAATATTCCATATTTTATACAAAAATATTTAATTATTATTATAGTTATTTTTAACTAAATCCGTCCAAATATCTTTAAATAAAATTTTCAAAAAGACGCTCATTATTTTTATTGCATCTTGACTGACCTTATTAGTTATAATCAACAGTATTTATGATATTTATTTATTATTGTGAAATAAAATATTTAAACACATTCATTATTAAATTGGTTATATATGTTATTATATAAATTCTATTAATCTTTTGTTGTATTTATTTAATTTTTCTAAATAACTTTTGTTTTATATTTGTATCCCAATATTCTTTTATAATCACACATAAAATATTTCACATTTTGTTTGAGTAACTGCAGTTAACATAATTTTTATTTGATTATGTTTCTAGATTATTAATTTCAAATATGCTAACTTTTTATTTAAATTACAATGAATTATGAAATGTTAAAAACCGGTATTATTTCAATTAAATAATTTTCAAGTAGCATATTATAAGAAAATTTATTATTGTCATTTACAAAAAGCTAATAACGTTGTTAAAAAAAAATTAGTAACGACTAACCGTGATATGAATAAAAAGACTATTAATAAAAAAAAAAAACATAATATGTGTTATTTCTTAGGTATTTTCTACATAATAAGTAAATGTATGTAATTATTATAATATGACAAAATGTACTAAAACTCTAAATAAAACTGTAATGCACCTCAGATTGAGTGTTTTTTGATGCCTAATAGTGACCTGTATATGTGTAATGGTCAGCCTCGATAATGAGTAGGTACTCCACAATCAGTATATTATAACTAACCCATTAACTATGTCAGGTGTCACTAAAAAGAGTTGTATACTCTAAAAACTATGTAAAACTATAACTAATAATAATTAATATACATTTTTGTTGATATTGATACATTGTTTTATTATTTAAAATCAGGGCTGTGCATTTATTATTTAACACACTAATTAACCATGTAATTATGCATGTCCAAAATTCAAAATAGGAAATTAATAAATATGTTGAAAGTTAGGTAATAACATGACTAAATAGATCTATTTAGTCATGGGTAATACCATGATTACGATATTAAATAGATAGATATGAATATGACAAATTAGATAGGTATCATCACAGTTGTACTAGTTTTATGCAGTATGCGCATCTTCTTCACCTCCGTCCCATATTGTAGTCCTCCATTAAGTTTGTTATTTACTCAAAAACATATTATATACGTAAATGTAAATGAAACTTGTTAATTAAATAGCTAGGTGTTAATAAAGGTGAATCAATAGACTATACTGAAAGCAATGATCGATCAATATTTTTCTATTCTAATAATAATAACTCAATCTTAATGATGTCTTATAGTTGTACATTCCGAGAAAAAGAAAGGTATTATAATAATTATTCTCATTTTGTTTATGAGTTTTAAAAGGCTTTTGAATACATTTAAAGTGATCACAGTTATTCTAGTAACTCGTCTAACCATAGTGAACCTACAAATTTATTTGAACATTTATTAAGATCCATAAACATAATAAGTTTGCCACCAAAATGGTTTATGGATATTTACCACGAATCTAAGGATCTAAATAAATCATTTTTAGGGTTTCACCAATTGGGTCTGTGTAGAGATGATTTTTCAAGGGTTGTTAAAAACAAATTATTTTAACTGAAGGTGTGTTTTAGTTGATTTAAATTAATTAATTAAATACTAATAATTTAAAATATTATGAACAAATTATAGTTTAATCATACATGTGTATGGTGTGGCAATAAATGTCGAACAAATAGGTTAATTATCTAATTTCAAACCTGAGAATGTTGAAGATTTGAAAAACATAATAATGTTATTTGACAAATTAAAAATTTGCAAAGAATCAGTATTAACTAAAAATTTGCTGAAATTAAATCAAAGTTTGGACCCCAGTTTGTTGAATCAAATGGCCAATGGCTACATCGTAACTGTTCACTTATACTCAACAATACTACAATAGTACTAATGAAAGTTAATAATATGATATTAAATATTTACAAAAAAATAATAAACTAAAAGAAACATTTTAATTTTAATAAAATATTATAGTGATGAATGTATATGGTGTAAACGGCTTTGGTATTGTATAAAAACAAAAAAACAAAATAAATTCAAAAGTGTACTTTTCCCCCAATAAAATACAAAATATATTGAAAATACAAAAAGCTAAAGATGCAATTAAAAAAAATTACACTAGTGCAACTATTAGAATAAATAAACTATATGACAGATTAAAATATAACATAAGAGTACAAATGAAAAAAGTATCAGATGCTAATTTTAGTCAAATTTTGGAAAATAGTAATGTTCCTTAACGCCAACGTGATCTAATTAATGAAATATTTAAAGCTTCTAAACTTACAAACCCAAAAAAACCGAAGTTATACTGAAAGTTGGATATACTTTGCTTGCTATTTCAAATAAGGTAGGATAAGTTATATAATAAAAATATTGTTTTGTAATTTTGTATAGGAATTTAAAATCTGTTCATTTCATTTATATCACCAGATTACCAACTTTTTACGTGAACAAGATATCCTTTCATTGCCTTGCATTAGCACTATAAGAAAATACTTGCTAGTCTTAAAAATTGGGTGTGCAGGCTTCGATCCCAATTTTTTCAAACTATTTAAAAAAAAATGTTGAGTAAAAATAATTTCAGAAAAAAGGCATACCTACTTCTACTAGATGAAATAAGCTTGAGAGAAAGTATTACAGTAAATAGTAGAACACTAACTTATATTGGGCTAGAAGATTGTGGTGAAGAAATAGAATCAAAACAAAAAAGCAACTTGAAAGCTAATAATGTATTAGTTTTTATGTCGCAAAGTATTGGTGGAAATGTAGCACAACCTATTGCTGTTTTTACTTCACATGGTCCTGTAAAAGGCAATATAGATAAACACTATATTATTTGATTTATAAAGATAATTGTTGTATAGATTTTATGATACATACAGGGGTTAAAGTGGGAAAAAATTCGAGAGGGAACTAGTGTCTCCACATAGTTTTAAGCGTTCCATATATAATTGTATGTATAATGTCTAATGTATAAAATCCTAATTTGTTAAAGGGACACTTTTTAACCGCCGTCAGAGGTAGGGGGCTGAGTCCTCCTGCATCCCCCCCCCACTTTAACCCCTGGATGCCTGAACCACGCCATCCTTTCTAAAACTATACCGTATGCCTTCTCTTTATTCAATGATAAAACCTTCTAGGACAGGAAATTGTTAGTATATGAAGGTAAGTATTAAATTAAATACACATATTAAACAAAACAGTTAATAATATTTTGTCTGTAATCTGTATGTCTCTAGAGTCTATTCCCATTATTTCACCATCAGATTTAAAAGATATTATTAAAGATCCAGCAAATAGTTCTAAAAGAATAATTAAAATTAATAAATTAAAAGAAAATATAGATACAATTGTACAGGAAGACTGTTGGGACCTTGGCGATATTCTATTAAAACACAACTATGTTGATTCTACCATATTTGATTGTGTCCTTTATTTTCAGGCTGGGTATCTATAATTTAACATAAAACTATACCTACTAAATTTAAAAGTAGGTATTTATTTAATTGCTTATCATACATAATATATATTATATAATTTTTTTGTACTAAGTACCTACATTGCTAAGAGTTTAGTTCATAAAACTTAATGTGAAATGTATGTTAGAGGGTTAAAAACGCTTAACAGTTCACAAGATTGTATTACTAAGGAATCAGATTTGTTAAAAACATTTTTCATGCCTATACACAGTCATAATTTATTTTATCTTTTATGGAAAATGGTCATATAATCATTTCATAAAAATTAAACTATATAAACAAATAAAATTGATTTTGTCGAAAACTAATTTTACGTAAAATTTCCGTTTTTACGTAATTTTAATTTTGTTTTCTCTTCTTTTTTGAAAACTATATGGAACTTTTTGCCTTCGAATGCCCCCCCCCCTCTCACACAAGTGCCAACTAGATACACATTCCTATCAGTCATCAGATAACATGGTGAAATAGGAAATTGAAGCCATTTTCATTTTTACTGCCACAAAAGTTGATGAGAGATTAGAAAAAAACTCGCATCATTATTCATCGTAAAAGCAATACTCATTAGTCATTCATCGCTACGTTCAGATAATTAGGGAAAACGAGAATATCTACCTACTGAAAATCATTTTTGTCTTTTTCTTGTAATTCTAATACCATGTACTTAGAAACTAGGAATTTCTTCACCAAATATTTTTATTTAGGTAAGCATTTAATAGGCACGATATAATTTTAAAATTTTGAAAATATTTGGGTTCTATTTGTGCTATTGATAAACATTTGAAATTTTTATTGATTATGTTTACCTAATATAACTTTTTTTATTCGTGAGTTAAAAAGCTTGAAAATAATACTATAGATACCAGTCATAAGTACTGCTCTTACCGCGCAATTAAACAAATATCAAAATTATATAGATGAATGGAAACAATTTTTTTATTAATTGTTTGAAGTTTATATTCTCACACAATTTGTAGTTTGTACCTAACACTAGTAGTAACACAGTATAACACATTATTTTGTAGTAAACCGGCGCATGGCGGTCTACATATTATACGCCGCTGTACCTAATTATTGCTTGACGCAGCGCCGCTCTTGTTGGCTGTTGGGATGGCAGGATTCAGGTAGGATTGAAATAATGTACCAGACAAACGCTTGACTTAATATGAGCCATCAGGATAATTTATTAAGTACAATGATTATGACATGATATATCATTTATACTTTGCGATTTAGTGTGATTTTGGTCTTATATCATACGACTTAATTTATTAGGAAGGTGCCAATAAAATACTGGAAAATCGTCTTTATTAAAATTACAAATGTGTATATTCCGGTGCAATAATATTAAATTATATATTTTTAATGTATATAAAAAACGGGGAGGAAAAGTATAGTCTACCTAACTCCCAGAAAATACGTCCCTGATTTCCTAATGAACCGTTCAGATTTTAGAAACGAAATCTTTTATTCGTCCAACTATGCCAACTATACGAAATATGTGTTTATGTACGATGTACCACTGAATGTCTGTGGTCGAAGATAATTTTAAATTACTTTTAAACGAACTATAAATAACTTTAGTACATAATATTATAGGTACAACTTTCAAATTTCGTTTAAACAGAATAGGTTAATACCTAATGCCAATTTGTTTTATTTTAAAATAAAATATTTATAATAAGTTAACATTTAAAAAAGGTGGGAAAGTGGATGTCGCTCTGCTGTACTATAGGTTACAAGTGGGTCATGGTATAATGGATGGTATTAAATTTGAATTCAATGATATAATATCATTGTATAAGAAAAACGATTCTGAGTGGAGACGGTATGTCAATCTAGGTATAAGACATATACTTATCGATGGTATTAAAAAAAAATTGACCTATAATAGACACCTATAATAAATTCCAAATTAATCATATCACAATATCCATTAGGTATCATATATCCCCGAATACAATTTTTAAATTACAACGAAAAACCAAGACCGTTAATATTG